>JAJEJO010054239.1:0-100000 GCA_020662805.1 Glaucomys volans | reverse complement strand
CTGTCTTTGGTCTTTAGACTTATTTAATTCTAGAAAGTATCCCTCCCGCCCAAGACCTGACAGGAGTGCTTGAGGCTTTGCTCAAGTTAACTCTTCACTTCCTGAAATATGTTCTTCCTCAGAAGGTAAAGAGAAGCACTTTTCTGCAGTTTGTTTTAGAGCAGATAGCCCAAAGCTGATTATGGTAACTCTTTGAAGTCATGGCTGTGGGAAACTCTGGCAAGCCTCCTGTAAGGATACTGCCTTTCAGGTATAGATGTGCAGCCTGCAAAAGGAAAACACATCTCTAGAAGCTAAGATTTTTTTCTTTTAAGGGGATCAAGCCAGACTTAGTCCATCTTTTTCACCTGCTGGCTTTCCTGGATCAGGAGAAAAGGACAGTGGTATCTCCATTCTGTTTCTTGCTCCAGGACTCTGCTGCAGCCTTCCTTAAAGCCTGCCTTTATTTTTTATTTTTATTTTTTGGTATTGGAGACCAAACTCAGAGGCATTTTACCACTGAGCCATATCCCCAGTCCTTTTTATTTTTTATTTTGAGGCTGGGTCTCATGAAGTTGCATAGGGCCTGGTTTGGTTGCTGAAATTGGCTTTGAACTTGAGATCTTCCTTCCTCAGCCACTTGAGTTGCTGGGATTACTAGCATGTGCCACCATGCCTGGCTCCTTCTTTATTTTTTAATAGTAAAATGCGCATAAAGTGAAATTTACTGTCAGCCACTTTAAGTGTACATTTTTAAGTGTGTTAAATATATTCACATTGTTGTGCTATCAATCCCTGGAACTTTTTCATCTTGCAAAACTGAAACCCTATACTCATTAAATAACTCCCCATTTCCCCCTCCCTCTAGCCTCTGGCAATCACTATTCTGCTCTCCGTTTCTATGCGTTTACTTCTCTAGATACCTCATGTAAGTGAAATTGTACAATATTTGTCTTTTTTACTTAGTATAATGTCTTCAAGTTTCAGTCTTATAATAGGATATGCAAGATTTCCCTTTCCTTTGTTGTTGAAGATGGACACAATACCTTTATTTTATTTATTTATTTTTATGTGGTACCAAGGATGGAGCCCAGTGCCTCACATGTGGTAGGCAAGTACTCTACCACTGAGCTACAACCCCAGCTTTCCCTTCTTTCTTAAAGCTGAATAATAGCCATTTATCACATTTCGTTTATCCATTCATCTGTTGGTGGACATTTGGGTTGCTTTTTCCCTTTTTGTTATTGTGAATAATGCTACTATGAGAGGAGTATGCAAATATCTCATTAAGACCCTGATTTCTCAGAAGACAAATACTGCATGATCTCACTTAGGACTGGAATTCACAGAAGGAGAGAGTAAAATGGTGGTCAACAGAAGTGGATGAGAGGGAAGAATGGAGAGAAGGGAAGATGTTGGTCAAAGGGCGAAAGTTTAGTTAAACAGGAAAAACAAGTTTTGCTGATCAACTGCACAGCATTGTAACCATAATTAATAATAATGTATGGTACATTTCAGAATTAGAATTTAATCATTTTCACCATAAAAAAGTTGAGTAGTTGAGGCAATGGACATGTTAATTATCTTGTTTTAATCATTCCACTATATATTTATATATTATAAAACATACATATAAACATCACATATTATCCCATAAGTACATAAAATTATTATTGGCCAATTAAAATACTTTTTAAAGTACTAAAAAAGACTTCCCTTTCAATACTTTGGGACATGTACCCAAAAAGTTATTGCTGAATTATATAGTAATTATATTTTTATTTTTTTGTGGAACTGCCATACTGTTTTCCATTTTGCATTCCCAACAACAGTGCACAAAGGTTCCAATTTCTCAACATTCTTACTAATATTTGTTATTTTTTCCATTTTTTAGTAGCAATTATTCTAATGGATGTGAAGATTTAAAAAAAAAATTTAGTTGTAGATGGACACAATCCCTTTATTCATTCATTTTATGTGGTGCTGAGGATTGAACCCAGTACCTCACACATGGGTGGCAAGTTCTCTCCCACTGAGCCAGGATCCCAATCCTCATTGTAGTTCTGATTTGCATTTCTCTAAGGATTAGTGACGTTTAGCATCTTTTAATATGTTTGTTGCTCATTCATACATCTTCTTTAAAGAAATATTAACTCAAGTCCTTTGCCTATTTTTAATTACATTTTTTTGTTGTTATAATTGAGTTTTAGGAGTTCTTTACATATTCTGGATATTAAAACTTTCAGATATATTATTTGGAAGTGTTTTTCCCATTTCATCAGTTGCCTTTTCACCCTACTAATGGTGTCCTTTTATGCACAGAGGCTTTTAAAATTGATGTAGCCCAAGTTGCCTGTGTTTTTGTTGTTGCCATATCCAGGAAATAATTGCCAAATCCAACATCATGAAGTTTTCCACCTGTTTTGTTTTAAGTGTTTTATGTTTTTAGTTCTTATATTTAGGACTTTGATACTTTTCAGTTATTTTTTGCATATGGTATAAGTTAAGGGTTTAACTTTATTTTTTTGCATGTGGATATCCAGTTTTCCCATCCCCATTTGTTGAAAGACTATTCTTTCCTCATTGAATTGCCTTGGCACCCTTGTTAAAAATCATTTCATCATATATATGAGGATTTGTGGGCTCTCTCTTTTGTTCTATTGGTCTATATTGGCTGTCTTTATACCAGTATCACAGTTTTGATTACTGTAGCATTGTAATAAGTTTTGAAATTAGGGAATTGTTCTTATTTTTCAATATTTTTTGACATTTGGGGTTCCTTGATATTATATATGAATTTTAGGATGGATTTTTCTATTTCTGAAAAAAAGTCATTGGGATTTTGGAAGGGATTACATTAAATCTATAAATTGTTTTTAATGGTATTGCTATCTTAACAATATTAGGTCTTCCAATCCATGAACATGGGATGTCTTTCCATTTATTATTGTCTTTGTTAATTCATTTCAGCAAGTTTGTAGCTTCAGTGTACACATTTATAAATATTTTATTCTTCATGCTATTGTAAAAGAAATTTTCATTTCAGCTAGTTAATTGTTAGTGTATACAAATGCAACAGATTTTTGAGCATTGACTTTGTATCTTGCAGCTTAGATGAATTCATTTATTTATTCTAATAGGCTTTGGGTTATTTGTTTTTAAAATTAGGGTCCTTTTTGATCTTTATTATATCTGGACAGGAGATTCTATCTGCCCTGGATGTTCCTTCATTCATTTTCTTAGTTTTCCTTGACTTCTACTGCACTCATCACTAATAACACTAGAAGAGAGGTGGCTGCCACCAGCAGGACTTTATGAGATGGTTTTTGGACTGAAAGGTGGACTAGTATTTTCAGAATAGGTTGATGGCTGATACTCAAAGGCTGATACATTTTCTTGCTTTGTCCCTACAATCATGACACCCAATCAACATGGAGGTGAGTGGGTGTGAGGGGTTTAGAAACCAGACACTTGGATACCTCAGGCACAGCCTCCTTTCTTGAACATCATCCTGGTGCCTTTTTTATGAAAAATGAACTAGAATGACTCTGCTTGGATTTATGGACTCTTGAACCTACCATTTTCTGCATTAGAATTCCTGACCCACATGACCACCATGAAAGGCATTTTCATGGAGGAGCCTATGTGAGCCTAAGCCATTTGTTTAGGGTTTAAAAATGATTTTAGAGAAGAACAAGGAGTACACATTAATTGAAAACAGGAAAATGCAGTTATACTATTCAACTGTATGACTTTCCAACTATGTCTCATCTCCAGACTGATAGTGCCTTCCAATTCCTTCCACTCAAGGGAGGTTTAGCCTCCATGTTTGATATTCCCATTTTTCTAGGGACCTAACCACAACCCAAGGGATGCTCCTATTCAGACTTTTCTGACTTGCCCTTTGTGGCATCCTCCCCTTCCCTCTCCGGGTCCTGGGGATTGAACCCAGGGCCTTGCATATGCTAGGCAAATATTCAGCCACATCCTTAACCCTTTTTATTTTGAGACATCTCACTAAGTTGCCCAGACTGGCCTTGATCTTGCAATCCTCCTGCAACAGCCTCCAGAGTAGCTGGGATTACAGGCATGGACCATCATGTCATGCTTGTGACATTCTCTTTTTACCAAACTGGTAGAGTTTGACCTAAAGGAGATTGATCATCTCTCTATGTAGGCATCAATTAGTCCCACATCTTCATCACTATGGATTTGGAGGCTACTTTCAGGTATAGCCTATACTTTCTTTGATCAGGTCTCTTGAGAAACTTATCCCACTGATTCTGGATTACCTGAGGTTCATGGTCACTGTGACCCAGCTCATCCTCCTGTCAAACATTATCAAATTCCTGTAAAGTAGAAAAGACAATACAACATCCGAGGTGATATCTAGGAAATAGGCAACGTAGATTCTAGCCCATTGTGGGTGATCATTTCAGTGTCAAGTTCTGTGTAGCCCAGTGGTCCAGAACTATAGGGTCAGTGCTCTGATATGAAAATGGAAATTCTTCATTCAGTGTAGTCTTATTAGAGAAACAGGATCAGAGAATTTCATGGGTTATGACATGAGCTTCAGCTGACCATCATCAGCAGAAACAGCAGCAAGGGGAAGCAGAAATGAAGGATCAGATCATTACTGTCCATACAAACTTTTTTCCTGTATTGGGAGCTTCATCTCAATCTGTGATCTCTTTCCTTACATAGGGCTAACAGGATTCTGTTCCATGTAGCATGACATCTTATCTGGGTGCCATCAACATCTTATAGGCCCTACCCAGTGACAGAGCTGCACTATAAATTAGGACTCTGTGAACCACCTTGTGACTGTGGAGGTTCCCAAAATCTTCTCTAGTCCCTTCTAGGCCTTCTGCTGTTACATTGTCATATTTTAGTGTCATAGCTCAGAACAGACCTGTTGCCCAATGTCAAGGCAAAATCATGAACATCAGATGGGTCAAGAGATTCATGAAAGACCTTTCCTGTTCTCTTAGGTTTCTGAACAGGATGATCTCAGATCCCTCTGCACACTATCTTGCACTGTATTCTTTATCATCTATGTTAATGGTTTCAAAGGGTTTTCCTTTGAGACGCCTCTATGAGGTAATAGGGAAAGATTAAGCAGAAGGAACTTTAGTCCCCCTTTTGGGCTTCAGTCAGAGCAGTTCTACTTTCCCTCCTACATTTTGAGCATCATCCTAATATTTTTATTGGAACAATGTATTCCACCACTTAAAGTTTGAGAAATCAAAGATCTGTTCCAAGGGCACTATTTTGTGGCTAACACTCCCAGGAGCAAAGAACACCCACTGACTGGATTGTACTCTCACCACAAAAGGTCAGCACCTCCTTCAGAATTTCAGCCACAAGTGCATTATCCATCCCCTAGCCTGCAGGATCCCTGGAAAGTATCTCTCTGGACAGAGGGTGGATTCTGCTGAAACACATTCTACCTGCCACATATGAACTGCAGGCTCTGCCCACCACACAGCATTGACAAACACTTCAGGATCCCCAGGGCAGCTAAGGCTGAACCCCAAACAAACCCCGTGAAATATGGACACACACATAGCCTTGCTGGGGTTCCCTCCATTGGTTACTTTGGTTAGTCTATACTTCCATTTAACTGTCACTGGGACTTCAGTCTGTGACCTGCACCACACTTGTTTTCTCTGCCCACAGAATTCAAGGAGCCCCATCTGCCTAGCCAAACTTGTCAAAGAGTAAAGGAGTTTACTATGGATTTTTTTCTGAGCTCCAGGATCTTGAAGATGAAGCCTGAAGACAAATTCCCACCCACCCCTTCTCTTCTAACATGTATCACTCCATACATGGGCAAGCCCCTTCCCAAATTCAGAGATTTACCTTTGTGCAAAGAGGAGCTAGACTTAACCAGCAGGGCCAGTGGGCTGCACCCTCTATCCCAGGATCCTAGATAGTGTTGCAGAGGCTTAACTTGCTAGATATGCAGCTAATACCGGTTTCTAACCCTAACCCTCCAGTTTTCTTCAGGGGACACAGACTTAGCTTACAGTCTGTTTCCTGCAACTCTGCCACTCCCACAGCAAGTACACAGAGGGATCAGACTTGTTTTAAGATGGTCATCTAGGTCTAGAGGCGGAATTTGTTTTTCCATAGCATGAGCACTTGGGGAAAAGATCAGGGTAAGAGGACAAGGGAAGTAATGGAGGAGTTAACAGTTTTCAGAGAGGGCCCTGGAAGCTAGGGGAGGGGATGGGTGGTAGAAGTGGGAATTAAGGAAAGGGGTCAGAGATTCATCAGGTATAAAGGAGAAAATGCCAATGTTGGCAGCACAGAAACCCAAGCTTCCTCTGTAGGCCTTTGGGAAGCAACACCAGCTTGGATTTGGTGTTGGGTGAGGATTCATCATACCACAGCTCAGTGTCTGAGGATGAGGCAGTAAAATAAAACTGTTTTCTGCTCTTTTAACTCCGAACTCTCCTTGATTTGAGCAGGAAGGGACATTAATTCTAGCCACTACTACCAGACTGACCAGCAAAGGTGTACTTCTCTGGACCCAGTGTGAATACAAAGGCCTTCTCTGAACACCCCTCCCCTAATACCTCCAGGAAGGTCTGAAACATCATCTCCCAAACTAACAACAGAAAGGCTAAACATAAAACCATGCATATAGGGATCTACTGGCTCAAAGGTATCAAAACTGTATCACTCCCTACAAGAGCAACAGTGAATCTTTCTGAGTTTCTCCAGGACCCAGGTTTTCCTGATGGAAATCTGAGCTGAGTTCCTTTCCTCTAGATCTGCCTATAAGTCATCTTGCCCCTCAGAGACCCAACCTGGGAGCCCCAGGGCCTTTTCATTTCCAACACTTCTTCCCTCAAAGCTAGACTGGTGAGCTACTTTCTCAAGCTCTTCAGTCTACTCTGGGGAGTCCAGGAGGACTTGGAGTCCCAGGTCATTCATGGCTTTGTCCCCAGAGGACCGGAAGCTGTTCGTGGGGATGCTGGGCAAGCAGCAGGGAGAGGAGGACGTCAGACGCCTGTTCCAGCCCTTTGGTCATATTGAGGAGTGCACAGTCCTGCGGAGCCCTGACGGCACCAGTAAAGGTGACCTGAACTGCCCACTGGGATTACCTGGCGACCTTTTAACAGCCTGGGATACATGATCCTTTGACCCATGTGGCCTGAGCCACCCATCCCTCTATCCTGCCCCAGGCTGTGCCTTTGTCAAGTTCGGGAGTCAAGGGGAAGCTCAGGCGGCTATCCAGGGTCTGCACGGCAGCCGGACTATGGCGGTGAGAGCCAGTGCCTGGGCAAAGGGTGAGGCCAGTGGGCGGGGGATGGGTTTCTCCTCCCACATGTGCTTGGTACCCTGGGACAAGGGCCTGATGGGAAAGGCGCTTGACCCAGAGACCCGGCTGGGGTCAGGAGCAGTCACTGCAACCTATCCTGCCCTACCCGGTCCAGGGTGCCTCGTCCAGCCTCGTGGTCAAGCTGGCGGACACAGACCGCGAGCGAGCGCTGCGGCGGATGCAGCAGATGGCTGGCCAGCTGGGCGCCTTCCACCCTGCACCACTGCCGCTTGGGGCCTGTGGCGCCTACACCACGGCGGTAGGTGCCTGGCCTAGGTGGCACCGGAGGGCACGTGGCTGGGTCAGATTAGGGATTTGAGAGCCAAGGCAGCTGCCAGTCACGAAACGCTCCAACACGCCCTTGTTCCTTCCCAAAGATCCTGCAGCACCAGGCAGCCCTGCTGGCAGCTGCACAGGGCCCGGGCCTAGGCCCAGTGGCCGCAGTGGCGGCCCAGATGCAGCACGTGGCGGCTTTCAGCCTGGTAGCTGCGCCGCTGTTGCCTGCAACAGGTATGAATCCAGCACCCCGGAGCAGCAGCTGGGAGGGGGAGGGTGGGCCACAGCCTGACTCACCTACCTCTTTCACCACCAACAGCCAACTCTCAGCCCGGCAGCGGTCCTGGCGCTCTGGCCGGTCTTCCAGCAACCATTGGGGTCAATGGATTTGGCCCATTAACTCCCCAGACAAACGGTCAGCCAGGCTCCGACACGCTCTACAATAATGGGCTCTCCCCTTATCCAGGTGGGCCACCCCACCCCACTCTGCCCAAATCTCCCTTCACTGGAGTAGGGAGAAGGGAATGGGAGGGTAGGGGGAAGGGACTCCCCCATCATCCCTGCTGCCTCTCACAACAGCCCACCACCTCCCACACTCCCTGAGTCTCTCACCTGAGCCTGCCCACCCACCTTCACTGTGGGCCTCGTGCCCCTCTCTCCCCAGCCCAGAGCCCTGGTGTGGCTGACCCCCTGCAGCAGGCCTACGCTGGGATGCACCACTATGCAGGTTTCACTTGGCGCTGCGCGGCCTGGGGGGTTGAAGGGCCCTAGAAAGAAATAGGGAGATTTATGGGGAGGTTTAGTCTCTGTTCTGAGGAGTCAACCCTCCCATCCAACTCACCCCAAACCCCAAAAACCTCTCTTGGGACAAGGGTTAGGGTGGACTGGGTTGATCTGATAAAAAATGACCTGGGTCCTGTTTGGGGAGTGGCTCCTGGGGATCATTGCCCACTCCCACCTCTGTCTCCAGCAGCCTATCCGTCGGCCTATGCCCCAGTGAGCACAGCTTTTCCCCAGCAGCCTTCAGCCCTGCCCCAGCAGCAAAGAGAAGGTGAGGGACTGGGGGCTGGAGATAAGAGCCTGGTGGGGTTGGACTCAGGGTCCCGTCCCTGAACCAGCCTGCTACTCTTCCTGCAGGCCCCGAAGGCTGTAATCTCTTCATCTATCACCTGCCTCAGGAGTTTGGTGATGCAGAACTCATACAGACGTTCCTGCCCTTTGGAGCTGTTGTCTCTGCCAAAGTCTTTGTGGATCGAGCCACCAACCAGAGCAAATGTTTTGGTGAGCCGAGCCCTATACCTTGATTTCTCCCACTCCTAGCCTCAGAATTCCCTTACAGACCCTAACAATAAGGCAGTGATTTCCAGCGGCTGCACGTGTGGCATAAAGTAGGATCACAGACCAGTGATGGGGCTAAGCCTAGACCAAGAACAAGCTTTCTTTCATGTTCACTTGGGAAACTCAGGTATCTAGAAGATGTTCAACCAGGTCAGAGCTTTGGAGTTTGACCAGAGCCAAAGTCATCTTGGTCTGGGACCAGAGATGCCCTCTAACTCCAACTGCAATTCTGAGGATTAGAATCAGAGTAGTAGAGGGAAACAGCCAACCCAAGCTAGGGAAAGACAGGGAAAGACTCAACCAACACCCTACCCACCTCCTCCCACAGTTGCCTCCCATCTTTCCAAAACTCACCTTAGGAATCTCAGACCATCTGCCCTTATGAGTGTGCTTCTTGTGTATATGCATGCATACACATAAAAATGGGGAGGGGGTAAACGTTTGATGGAACTGGCCTAAGGAACTTGGGAAATGACAGGTTTGGTAAAAAAGAAAGGAGGCCCTGCTAGGCAGGTTTCACAGGTAACCTCTTTGCCCACCCCCATGCCCAGGATTTGTTAGTTTTGACAATCCGACCAGTGCCCAGACTGCTATTCAGGCCATGAATGGCTTTCAAATTGGCATGAAGAGGCTCAAGGTCCAGCTAAAGAGGCCTAAGGATGCCAACCGGCCTTACTGATCTGCTCTCACTGACCAGCCACAGAAAGGTGAGTCTCAGATGAATGCCAGGCAAATGGGATAAAGAGAAGAGCCAAGACTGGAAGGAATCCTTGGATGGAGACTTTGTGCTTTTCCTTCATTTTGAGGAATGAGATAAATTAGACAACATTCCTGTCTCCACAGGCTGGGAGATACAGGAAAGGTCCTGGAGATAGATGGTCCTGGGAGTGAGATTTGGGCTAGTTTTCGAAGAGTCTTATAGCCTCTTGTAGTCTTATAGTCCCTAGGTGGTAGACAACCATTGAAGAGTTTGAACAAAGAAGAGATAAGATATGAGAGTTGAGGTAATGACAGTGAACTTGGAGATGAGGGGAAAGAAGCAAATATACTTAAGAGGCAGGGCCTGGAGGGTGATGGACAGAAATGACAAGTTCTAGTCTCTGACTGGGTCATGGGTCCTTAGAAGGCTGCCTGCACTTTTAGAGATGAGTTCACTATCCCTGAAGGTCCACCTGGCCTTGCCTCACTTAAATTGTCCCAGGAACCCTTTGCAGGGGCATTGGCTGGAGTCATCTGCCTAGGACCCAGGATCTGGCTTTGGTGTACAAGGCTGTTACCAGGAAGAGAGGCCCAGCTATACATTTGCATTGTCACTAAGTGGGCAGGCTGCTCTTGTCTTTCCCTCTAGGGTGATTTTTACCTCCCCCCCTCTCTCCTTATCAATTAATACCCAACAACAGAAACTGAAGAGTGAGAAGAAAGGGAAGAAAAAGCACAGAAATGCTGGAGCAGCCCTTCCGGAAGGAGCAGCTGCAGATGGAAGTGGATCAGACCCGAGGCTGGTGCCTGGGGCTCAGGCCACTCAAGGATTGTTCTTATCAAGTGGGTTGTTCTGCACCTGTGGCAGAGAGCTCAGGCTGTCAGGGCAACCAGGGCTGGTTGGGGACTGACTGTCTGGGGAACCCACAGAAGGCCTTGGGGGTGCCAAGGGCTTCTCCACAAGGGAAGCCCAGATTAACTTCTATCAAAATCATATCATTCCTTAGAGTTTAGGGACCAAAGGACTATTGCTTTTTTAAGAATATATATATATATATCTATATAAATTAAAACGAACAAGAAAAAACACAAGAGAAATAAAGAAGACAGTATAGAGTCTCATAAAAGCTGCCTTTAAATATCCCTAGGAGACAGGGTGAAGGAGACCTTTGATAGCCTCAGCCTAGGCAGTGGGAGGCTATGGAAAGATTGTCTTGTGTCTCATCCCCTCTTAAACCATTCCCCCACCCTTCCCTTTTAAAAACAATTAAGGACCTGAGGTCCAGGTAACAAGAGGGTTATGGAAGCAGTGAACCCACAATCTCCAATCTCCAGCCTCAGAGGTCATCCCAGAGGCCCCAAGAGGAGTTCAGGCCTGCCCTGGTTTTATCATCCTACAAGGCCTCCTGAGCAGCAGAAGTGGTAACCTTCCTTTCCTTCTCAATGGCATTTCCCCTGGAACCACTGCTTCTCCAGACAGGAAGAAAGAGGGAGTTTTGGCCACATGAACGTTTTTCATTCCAGTCAGTCCAGATAGACAGAGGTCTTGCCTTTGGCTGAACTGAGACATCTCCTGTTTCTCCTCCCCTTGAACCAGCCCCAGTGTCCCCTTGCTCCAGGCCACCTTCTGTCTCTTAGTCTAAGTTTGCCTACCTGTAAAGTAGATTCAAGATATGTAGAGGGCTGTGACAACAGACTTGGAAGGTTTGCTGTTGTATATACTGCCATTGAGAAGGGGATAATTTTCAATATGTAGAAGCTTCAGAATTAGGGGTCCCTTTTTACCCAGGACCTAGGAGGGAAGTAGATGTTTTGCCAAAATACTTCTTCATTCCTTTAAAAAGTACATCTTTCCTATGCAAGAGTGTCTCATATGTGCTTATCCAAGGTGCTTTTAGATGGTGAGCAGTGTTCAGCTTAGAAGTGGTGTGTGCTCTGTCTGTCCGTCCTTGTCTGTCCGTTGTATCCAGTGGGTGCCATATAAAGCTGATCAATGGTGGTGCTTCCTGCCTGCTTCTGTGAGATGGGCAAAAGATTCCGCTTAGAACACCGTGATTCACCTTGCCTTGGTCAGCCTCTCCTGTGCCCACAGGGCCTTGCACATATTTTTTTCCAGGGGGATAATTTTCCCTCCACCCCATAGAAATGAATAAGCCTAGTCTGAGGCCCCAGCTGTGTGTGGGGGCTCTGCAGTCCCCAAATGTTGCTGAGGCTGGAGGTCTCTGATCTGATAACATTCAGACAGTAAAAGATGTGGGGTGGGGTCAGAAGATTCTTCCTGCATAATGGTTTCTAAGAAAATTTGTTCCCACCTGTTCCTTTTGTCTTTGACTCATTTTTGGAGGGAATGGGAATCAAAAATAACATTACCAGGTAAGGAATAGTGTACATCCACCAGTAATTTTCAGCTGAGAGAGGAACCACTGCTGAGGGGATGTGTATACCAGCATAATGCTGACACATAGTTGGAGCATCCCAGACACATGCAGCACCTGCACACTTACACTTACAAAAAGATAGTCACCTGGAGGCACAGAGTGCTCAGTGTTAGGTGCTAAACATGGTGCTGGGTGCTGGGACCTACGTGCAGGCCACATACCTAGTGTAAGGGGAAAGACAGGCCATGAATGCAGTTACACAGGGTAACCACACAGGGTCTGTGCCAGCAAGAAGAAAACCAAATTCAGGCTATTGGCAGGGGAGATCAGAGAACACCTTCCTGAAGGAGATTAAGAAGGAGGAGTGTGCTGAGTATGTTGACACACACCTGTAGTCCCAGTGGCTCAGGAGGCTGAGGCAGGAGGATCATGAGCTCCAGGCCAGCCTCAACAACTTAGCAAGGCCCCAAGCTGCTTAGCAAGACCCTGTCCCAAAATAAAATATAAAAAGGGGACTGGGATGTGACTCAATGGTTAAGCGCCCTTAAGTTCAACCCCTGGCATCAGGAAAAAACAAAAAACAAAAAGAAATAGGAGTGTCACCAAGGATGAACTGAGACAAATTTGAACAAAGCCTTTGGACAGCTGCATCATTTTGAAAAATTATCTTTATTTACCAAGAAATAATAACAATTACCATTTATTTCTATCATATTATTCTACCATGTTTCAGATAATGGGCACAAGATAAGACTTACCCATTTCTAATTCTACCCTGAATCTTAACTCATTACTGAGTCATGTTGAAACACTTGCACCAAAATGACATTTGGGGTATTTTGCTTCATACTTTAGAGTGTGAACTAGGGACTGGCCAACTGACTCCATAGCATTAGAGATTGGTGTGATCTAGACCAGGGGTCAGCATACTATTGACCCGTTGGCCAAATCTGGCCTATGACCTATTTTATATTATGTACAAACTAATGGTTTCTAAGCAAAGAAAAATAAAATGAGACAAAGGCCAAATGTGGCTCACAAAGCCTAAAATAGTGATTTTGTCCTTTAGACAAAAAGTTTGCTGGCCCCTAATAAGATTGTGGAAGATTTGTATAATGTTCGAATTTGAACAACATGGTATTTATGTCTGTTTGTGTGTACATGTATTAGTCTGGACATTTTCTGTTGCAAGTGTGAAAAACTGAAACATGCTTAAGCCAATAGGAAATTAATTGGTGTGTATAACTGAAAAATCAAAGGATGTGTCTGCTTTCAGACATGAATGTCTAGAGGTTCAAATGATGATTACTCTATCTCTTAACTTTACTTCCTTCTTTTTGGTCTAACTAGTTCTAGCTCTGAAATCCTAGGGAAGACTTTGGTCAGTTTTGGATATGCATCTACCTCTAGGATGGAAGATTGGGCCACCATAATTGACAACTTCACTAGGACTATGAGAAGGAAGAGAAATGGGTCCCCAAAGAAGGAATATAATAGCAATATGTGCCCACTATATTTCGCCCTTTATTTCATCTACCTATACATTTCTTAATGAGCATCCAATTTCAAAAATTTGCCTAACAATGCAATGATCCTAAACCCAACCAAAAACATATTCACCCACTTCCCAATGGTAGAGAAAACAGTGTCATATCTAGTTGCTTTACTCAGTTCAGGGTCTCTTAGTAATGTACAATTCTTGATCAGGTATGGATGTGACTTATTAAGATTTTGGGGCTGGGGATATAGCTCAGCGGGTAGAGTGCCTGCCTTGCAAGCACAAGGCCCTGGGTTCAATCCCCAGCACCGAAAAAAAAAAAAAAGATTTTGCCATCTATAGATAAAAGATAAATTTAGCTACCCCTATATAACCTAGATGGAATAGCAGAGGAAAATGGGATCGCAATTTTTTAAAACTCTTCCATTTGGAATAAGTGAGAAGAGAAAACAATCTTTTCTAATCTACAGCACATAGCACATCCTTCTAGACAGTGGAGTGAATTTCTTGATCAATAAAATTAATTGCTCTTGGTCCTTTCCATGGGGGAAATATTTCCTTTATCCATTGTTCTTTATGGACATCCCTAAGATGACCCATCTAGAACTGTAATATCCTACCTCCCTTTGACATGGTTTTGGGATAAAGATTGCCTTAGAAATCTAGCATTCCCTGATCTCTTTTTATCAGATATGTGGATTCTCTGATTTCTGGGCTCTCTGTGAACTAGTAACCATCATCCAGAATCTTGCTGAGTCTTCTTCCTAGAGTCTTTTTCTAGCCTTCAGAAATATGGTTTATGTCTCTAGCATCACACTTTAAACACTCCCCTCCCTTCAACTTCATGGTTTCCATAGTGGCCTGTCTATGGTGGTGCTCACAATGTCAGAATTCCTATTTGGCACATTCATGTTCCAGTGACCTTGGCCCTGAACAGTCAAAATCCTTGAGTGGAGCCAAGTACAGTGGTACACACCTGTAATCCCAGTGGGCTCAGGAGGCTGAGGCAGAAAGATCACGAATTCAAAGCCAGCCTCAGCAAACGAGCAAGGTCCTAAGCAACTTAGCAAGACCCTGTCTCAAAATAAAATATACAAAAAGGACTGGAGATGTGGCTCAGTGGTTAAATCCCCCTAGGTTCAATTCCTGATACCACAAAATTAAAATTAAAAAAAAAATCCCTGAGTGGTACTGGCTCCTGGGCCTCAGCCCCCAAGGAGATTCTTAGGACAGTACTGAGGCAACCAAGCATACACTCATTCTTTCCAGCAATAGGCGGCTTACTTCATTCCTTTCTCGCCAGACATGACCTGTTATCACACTGAGGTCAAATCACCAAAGGATGCCTGAGGAGATTCTTTCAGTTGACACTGAATATGGGGCCCTCTGATAACCTCCAGAGCTTAGGGACTGTCAGGAGAGTCTTTAGCCTGCAGCAGGGCTTCTAGAATGAATTTCTCTCCTTGGATGCAACCTGGGTGTCCAGGATATGAGCAGCAAAGACTTTTGGTCTGAGATGGGTTTGGTGACCTCTGACCTTTGAAATGGCTCTGGCTCTGCTGTGTGCTCTCTCCAGATCTGAAGGCTCATCCCTGTCTCAGGGCAGCAGAACATGCATGCAATAACCTCCAAAAGATGGTACTATTGATGTGAAGATCACTGAATCTCCTTAATTCTTTTGGGCTTCAGTTGTAATCTTTGGGCATCTATTCTTCTGACTGTGCTGGCTTCCATTGTCATGTGAGGAAATCCAGCAGGGACTCAGAGGCTGTTTGTGGTGTCTGGATCTCCTTTCATGGCTGGTATATTTTATATTCCATTACACAGGCTGGAATTCTTCAGGAGACCCAGGGAAGGAGGAAACCTCTTGGGCTCAGGGAACTTAGAGCCTGTGTAGGCCATGCAGCTACCTTTCAGTCTGAGGCCTGGATCTGGATTTTGCCATCCAGCTTATGTCCTGCTGATAAGTCTGTGTGAGTGCAAACTCAGAAAAGGCAGAGGGCCAGTCTTTTTCTCCTTATCCCTTCCTTCAGATACAGCTATTAAAATATCTTCCATGGGTGGGGTTGTGGCTCAGTGATAAAGCACTTGCCTAGCACTTGTGAGGTACTGGATTCAATCCTCTGCACCATATAAAATAAATAGAAAAAAAACTATTGTGTCCACATACAACTAAAAATATTTTTAAAAAATATCTTCCACCTTTCAGCAGCCTGGACTGACCAAAGCCTTCAAATGGCCATCTGTCCATGGAACTTTGAACTTTCAGCCTCTGCTCTCCTGTTCTCCAGCTGCCTAAAAGCACAGAGACCCAGAAGGCAGGCTGCAGGCTTGGGTAGTGCTTTTCCCAAGGGATATCTTAGATGCTTATCAGAAAATGCAGGGGATCATGAAGAAAGCCTGTGGAATGACCTCAGCTTCTTGGAAATTAGTCCAGAATTGGCTTGACCTAGTGACTTTGGTACTGGGCCCCTGAGAAAAAGCCAGAGGTTGAGGCTAAGTTACCTGCATCTAAATAGGAAAACCCAGCTGTGTCCTCAGGTCTTTTTACTATCCAACTATTAGGTCTCATTGTTGACATGGGGACTGATTATTTCTCTCTGTCTGAACCCAGTCCTCTAGAAAGCAGACTCTGAGGCAAAGATTAAAATGATGTCTATTTTGGGAATTGGAAGCCCAGGATAGTGGCAGGGGAAGGAGTGCAGAGAAAGGAAGCAATGCAAGACAATGTATTACTGTGTTGACCACTGATTCACAGGAGCCATGAAGAGAAGCAGGTCACATGACAGCAACAGGCATGTTTGCTAGGCACATAATGTTTGCAAGGAGAAGCTGCACCTTGGAGCAGTTCCCCAACAGATTTTGGAAGGAATTTATCCATCTGTTCTCCTCTCATCTGTTTTCCATTGGCCAAGGTGTACCTTACAGACAGCTAATTCCCCTGCACTTATCAGCTGCATCATTTGCTGCCCAGATGGCTGCTGGGGAAGTCAGCTCCAATAGCCTGCCACATGGAATTTCTACCAAAGAGGTAAAAGTGGAGAGGCTACATGGCTTAGGCATGGTGCCAACCAAGAGAAAAGAAGGAAGATAACTTAGAGAATCCAAGAAAGTGCATGAGGTTTATGCCCAAAATATCCCACCCTCTTCCATAGGATTCACACAGTCAAGCACCCCAGAAATTAGGCCCCAGGCACTTTCTGAATTCCAAGCCAAATAAATCTTATTTAACTTGGAGGCAGGGGAGAAGCATTCAGAAGCATTCAGTATCTCCCTTCCTGGAACTTCACAAGCTCTAAGTTCTAGCCCCTCGTGGATTTTCCACCTCTGTGCTTTTGTTCTCACTCACTTTAGCTTAGAGAAGAGGATTTGACTTCACAATATACAAGACACATGATTATTTGGCCCTTGGCATAAGGCAGAAAAGGCGACTCTAAATAAAGCTGTATAGTGTTCTAATTCTGCCAGCATGGAGGAAAGCTGAACTGCAGGATCTTACAGAAAATCTCAAGAAGAGGCCAACACACTCCAACATCTAGATTTTTTTTCTAGTATGTCCCTGAAATCTCCATCTCTGATGGATGCATGATCCACATCTCAATATAAAACAGAGTTTAACCAGATAACGTGTGTATGTGCGCAGCGCGCGTGTGTGCCTGTGTGTGTTTTATTGGTAGATTGAACCCTGGAGCGCTCTGCCATTGAGCTATATCTTCAATTATTTATTTTAGTCTATTCTATTCTATTCTATTCTATTCTATTTTTTGGAACTGGGGATTGAACTCAGGGGCACTCGGCCACTGAGTCACATCCCCAGCCCTATTTTATATTTTATTTAGAGACAGGGTCTCACTGAGTTGCTTAGGGCCTCACTAAGATACTGAGGCTGGCTTTGAACTTGCGATCCTCCTGCCTCAGCCTCCGGAGTCGCTGGGATTACAGACCTGCACCACCGCGCCTGGCCCTTTTATTTTATTTTGAAACAGGGTCTTGTTAAATTGCCCACCCTGACCTCAAACTTGCACTCCTCCTGTCTCAAGCTCCCAAGTCATTGGAATCACAAGTGTGTGCTACTGCATCCAGCTAACCAGCTATTTTAACATCACACAACAGGGATTTCTAACTTCCCGAGATCTTCACTGATTCCATTTGACTCCAGTTCCAGCAATTACACATTCTAGAGTTCATTGTTTGTATACCCCATTCCATTTCTATATTAGCACTAATTTTTTTTGGAACCGGGGATTGAACTCAGGAGCACTCAACCTCTGAGCCACAACCCCAGCCCTATTTTGTATTTTATTTAGAGACAGGGGTCTCACTGAGTTGCTTAGCGCCTTGCCTGTGCTGAGGCTGGCTTTGAACCTGAGATCCTCCTGCCTCAGCCTCCCGAGTCACTGGGATTACTGGCATGTATCACCACACCTGGTTAACATTAATTTAATTACAAATGATAAAAACTAATATAAAACAGTTTAAAGCAAGAAGGGAACTGAGAAGTGTAGTAGCATTACTGACCTCAGGCAGGGCTGAACTGGAGGGCTCAAAAAATATCACCAGGTCTCTCTTGCTCCATCTCTCAGGGCTCAGCTTCCCTTTAAGCTGTGGCTCTACTCCTTTTCCTACTAGAGAAATATTCTTTCCATATGGCAGAGAGAGCTGGGTGACAGCAGTTTCAATCCCATATCCCTTTAACACCATGGCCTCCAAAGCAAGAGAGCTTTGAGGGGGAATTTTATGATTGGCTTTACTTAGATCACACACCTGTACCTGAACTAATCACTTTGATTGAAATGATGAACTCCTCTGCCTGACATGATGGTCATGTAGCCATCAACATAGGGAAAAGGGGGCAGAGATAAAGTGGTATTGTGACTGCCAGTCCCACCAAGTACTTATGAAATGTAAATACATGCCCTGCATGACCTATAAGAATGTATAATTTGGTCTGGTTAGAGGACAGGATGCATGTGAGAGGGCAGTGAGAGTCAAGCAGGGACTAGATTCATAGAAAGCATATAAATTTTATGCTGAGGGCAGTAGGGAGCCATTGGAGGGTTTAAATAGAGGAGTGACACGATCAGATTTGGATTTTAAAAAGATCCCCAGGAAGCTAAGTGGAGAATAGATTTGAGCAGTACTAGATAAGGAGTCTAGTTAGGTGGCTAGTGCAATAGTTCTAGTGATGAGGAGTCATAATATAAAGGAGGGATTAATTTAAGATGTATTGAGATTAAATTTAAGATGTTTAGGGAACTGAGTCAAGCTGGTCAGGATGATCATGGATCTGCAGCTTGTCGTGTTTACCAACATGCTGAGCACATTGCCCTTCTTTCTTGTCATGCTCTATCACCACCAGTCATCAGCAATCCCAAAAGCAGGAATGAAAGTGGAACTTTCTCCAGGGTTCCAGGACATAGTGTGAGGTAAGATGGAGGGTAGGAGGAGCCTTGACGCTTCACTTCATCCCTCTACCCATCACAGCATGCCAGCAATTACATCTGAATTTTTCCAACTTTTATTTCCTCAAATAAATAGTTCCTACCCAGGGAACAAGAAGCTGTCCCTGAATAGGGGCCAGTTTAGGGGCTGCTTTTTTCTATTCTCTCCCCCTCAATTAAAAAGTAAACATATTGGGGCTGGGGGGGTAGCTCAGTGATAAAGCACTTGCCTAGCATGTGTGAGGACTGGAGCTTAATCTTCAGTTCCACAAAAAATAACATTTTAAGATGTTTATAAGGTAAAATTTATTCAGTTTAAATGAGGATAGAAGTCTAAAATGCTTCCTCCTCAGGGTTCAGGCTGAATAAATCACAGGTGATATTTACTAAGGAACATGAAAGAAATGCAGAGTGAGAAGATGAGTCTGCCTGTGATGTATCCAAGTGGAGCTGTGTCAAAGACAATTAATCCAAAAGGCAACTTGAAATTAAAGAAGTATGGGATGGAGTTACAGATTTTGGAGGCCCGGTTTATGGTGTGTGTCCCTCAGGCTGATTTAAACAGAAAACATTTGTTGAAAGAGCACTAGTTTGCGTCCCATGATTCAGGTAGAAGACCCAAGATTAGAAAATAGGTTGGAACAATGGAAGGCCAGTTCACCAGAACAAAGGCCAGAATCACAGACCAAAACCAGCCCTGCAAGAATACTGCTGCTGTTATTATCCTCAGACACTGGATGTCACTACTACCAATACCCACACCACTATACCTGCTGGGCATGAAATAAAGCTGAGCCTACTGTGGCAACTGCCACTAAAATAAATTCTCCATGGTTCTATTTCTCTGAATCATTCCAGAATCTCCATTTCTGGGGGCTGCTTGGCTAAGCCTAGGTCATATGTTTCTTCTTACTTGCTGAAGATCTGGGAAAGTAAAGATCCAAACTTTTGGTGTCTGTCATGGAAGGGGGCTCTGTTTATCTATAGCACTTGTAAACATAGAAAGGGGATTCAGCTTCTGGGACGATTAAAATGACCAAGGTTTGCTTCACCAGGGTGCTGTTGAGATCACTGGAAAGTGTAATAAGAGAAGAAAAGGATTTATGCTGGCCTGTTTTCATATTTAAATAGTAATGAAAGAAAGGAATCTATTAAGGATGCTGTGAAGGAGCCATACGAAAAAGAAACTGGAAGAGGCTATTTCGAAGGAGCCAACAGAGTCAAGGGCTGAGAGGATACTATGATCGAGAATGCCCAATGACATCAAGTGGTTTAACAAGCCTGAATATTTCTGGACTCAGCAGTTCAGAAGTCATTTGAAAGTTTGGTGAAAATATTTTCAGTAGAGATTCTGAGAAGTCAGATAGCACCAGATTTAAGAATACATAGAAGTGTAGATGTAGAGTGTAGACTACTCCTAGAAGCTTCTCTGAAGGCAAAACCCCCCATAGTATATGGGATTAAAACTGGATTTTTTTAAAAAGGTTGGGCTAATTGATAATATTTTGGGGCTGAGATCAGAGTAGGAGAGAAGAAAGTTGAATATACATGAAGGAAAGGGTAAGCAAAGGAGCAGTTGCTGAAGAGGCAAAATGGAGTGAAATACAGATCACAATGAAAGGATTAATTTTGGATTTGAAGGGAGACCCCCTCCTTTGTGAAATATAAAAGATGGGAGAGAGCCAATGTCAAGGGACAGAAAGTTGAGGCAATAACCCCCATATGGAGTTGTTTTCTCTGTGAAGCAGAATGAAGGATGGTGGGAGAAAGTGACATGTGGAAGGAATGCTTGTTACACTGAGGACTCAGCTGGTGAGACCATGTATTGGGTACAAGTTCAGTGAGCTTAAGCAATTTGTTCTAGAAAAGAGTGATTCATAGACCCCCAAGGTCAGAGAGCCTCACAAAGTGTCTCAGAAGCTGCCAGGAGCTAGAGAATAATCTCATCATTTCTAGTTTCCGCCTCTCTATGCTTCATTCTTTGTCCTAGACTGTCTTTCTCCATTATCATTTCACACAGTAGATGGGAGGTGGATGGAGTCCAGTTACAATCACAATCTCTTGGCCCTATCTCAGGAAAGAACATTTGTTTAATACATATGAGATCAGGAATTCAATAAACTGCAGGGGTCACATAATACAAAAATGGCCCTGGAGCTTGTGGATCTGGAGTGTGAGTGTGGGGAATATAATTCCCAAAGAATGGGCTGATAGGCAGGACTAACCTAAAATGGTTTTTACCTCATGTTCAAGTCTGGAGGGCTGAGTGGTTTCCTTCTTCCTAGTTTAGGATAGAAAAGAGAAGATAGCTAAAATAATCCATAGTGTGTTTTTAAAGAGTAAGATCAATCATTCTAACAAAAATGCAATTAAAGCTACTGAATTAAAGATCTGGAATGGAGGGGCTGCAGTTATAGCTTAGTGGTAGAGCACTTGCCTAGCACATGTGAGGCACTGGGTTTGATCCTCAGCAAAACATAAAAATAAATAAATAAAATAAAGGTATTTAGAAATATTTTTTAAAAAAAGATCTGGATTGGATAGGAAAATAAGCAAGGCCAGGAAGATCCTCAAAAACTATGAGGCAGTTGAGATTCACAATAAGTAAATGAGTGGTGGTATGAGATGGAAAGGGTTGAGGAGGCTGGAAGGTCATGGAATTCTGGAGTTGAACATTTCACTGAAGGAGGCAGAACTCCTGAGCCTACCCAAAAGCACTGTATTCACACTCCCATACACTTATGGCTCTCAGAAGTTGTGATGGGACCCTTGATCATGAATTGCTTTAGGGAGTAGGACCAACTCTTTCTCCAACTACTCTAAACTCTGCATTCTGCATTTGGGTTATATTCCTTACTCTTTTCATTCATAATATGCAATAGGTATGTCAAACTGAGATGTTGTAGTTGCCCAGGCTGAGTGACAAGGTGACCAGAGGTGGGCATCAAAATGAAAAGGAGTCAGAAAGGAGAGGTCAAAGACATACAAATGTAAGAGAATCCTTATTGGGAAAATCCTGACATTAGTCAGTTCAGAAGCAATAGATATGGCATCTGGTTTTTTCCCTTAGGGTCAAGGCCTTCCTTGTGTGTGTTGTGTCCAGCTAAAAAGAAGAAGTGAGGAAGGAAGTTATGTCCAAGATGAACCTTTTTACATGAGTGCTGATGGAAAAGACGGGCATATGAGAGCCCCAAGCCCAATAAATATGAGAGGAAGTCTGGCCATATCTAGGGTTAAAAACCATAACAACTAAAATTACAGCTTTCATTTATGGACTACAGATGCTCCTCAACTTACAATGGGGTTATGTCCCAATTAACCCATTGTAAACTGAAATATGGAGAGTCACAAGTGCATTTAATACACCTAACCCACTGAAAGAACATTATAGCTTAGCAACAGGGCACTGTAAAGTATTAGTTGTTTACCCTCCTGATTCTGTGGCTGATTGGGCACTTTAATCAGATGCTTCTGCCCCATTGGCAAAGCCTGCAGTGCATAGTGCTATGCTCAGGGAACGTACAGAGTTTAAAGCTCAGAATATAGTTTCTAATAAATAGGTACTGTATTTGAACCATCATAAATTAGAAAGATCTTAAGTTGACCATGTAAATTGGGACATCTGTACTTCCTAGTGTAAGGATTATGCTAGTTACTTTTTGTGTGAGTGGTACTGGGGATTGAACCCAGGGCTTCACACATACTTAAGCAAGCATTCTACTATAAGCTACATCCCCAGCTTCTTTATTTCACTTTTTATACCTTTGTTTTATTTATTGTTATGTGGTACTGAGGATTGAACCCAGTGTCTCACACATGCTAAGCAAGCACTCTACCACTGAGGTACAACTGCAGCCCCTTTATTTTATTTTTGAGACAGCATCTAGCTAAGTTGCCTCAACTTGGTATCCCCCCATCTCAGCCTGCCCAATAGCTGGGATTACAGTGCTGTGTTGCTTTGTTCAGTTTGCTGGTTACTTCAGACATATTAGTCTTCTTTTGCAGGGGAGGTACTGAAAATTGAACTCAGGGGCACTCAAACACTGAGCCTCATCCCCAGCCCTATTTTGTATTTTATTTAGCAACAGGTTCTCACCGAGTTGCTTAGTGCCTTGCCCTTGCTGAGGCTGGCTTTAAACTCTCGGTCCTCCTGCCTCAGCCTCCTGAGACACTGGGATTACAGGTGTGCTGAAATTTCAGGTATCTGAAATTACAGATATTTGTTTATATCCTACAAAAATGTTCAAGCTAATACATATGGTTTAAGCTAATACTATCTCATTTTACCTTCAATAGGACAGCCCTATGAAATAGGCATTATTGTCTCCACTACAAAGACGAGAAAATAGTTGCACAACAGCTACTAGGGAGGCTAACACAGGAGGATCACAAGTTCAAAACCAGCCTGGGCAATTCAGGGAGACCTTGTCTCAAAATAAAAAATAAAAAGGACTGGGGATATTAACTTAGCCATAGAAAACTTGCCTTAGTATGTGTGAGGCCCGGTTCAAGCCCTAGTATTGAAGGGACAGGGAAAGAGAGAAAGAGAGAGAGAGAGAGAGGAGGGGGGAGATTGATTGTGTTAGAGAGAGAGAGAGGATGATGACTAAATGAATAAGGACTCAGAAAATTGGAAGTCCTTATTTTAGGATGCATAATCAAGTGCTGAAACCAGGCTTTGAACCCACCTTGAACCAGCTTACTTTCCATACTGCAGCTACCAGGGGAACAAATTAGACAAACTGTAAGAATTAAAAGACCCTGAGATATATGACTCTCACTTTCAAAACAAATTCTTGGGAGTCAGCAATGCCTGGCAAGAGGACGGGTCTCTAGGCCTCTGTGGGCCGACCCACAGCTTTCAGTAAGGAGGTTTCCGCCCAGTCTGCAAGCAAGCAATCTGGATTGCCTTACCCGCGCATTCCTCCCAACCACAGGGGGCGCCAAACGCAAACATTCTCCTTTGGCGAGCACGCCGCCCACTCCCCGGAGCCTCTCTTTTTTCTCCACGCTCCTCTCCGACCCACTGCGCAGGCGCCACCTTCTTGCTCCTTACCCCCTCCCAACTGGCGACCATTGGGCAAGCGCCCTAAGGCTGGCGTCCGGGGCGGAGGAGCGCCGAAATGTAGGACGCGTGGCGATTGGTCAGGAGGGAGCCACGTGACCGCGGTGTCGCGGCGCGAGCGTGCGCAGAGTGGACCAGCGCGCCCGTGACGGAACGAAGAGGCGTGGGGTGCGCGACCTCGCCCGCCCGGCCCGGTCCCCGCCCCTTGGCCTGCTGCTCCGCCCCCGCGGGGCGTCCCGGGCCGCTCGTCCCCTCAGCGGCGGCCGCGCGCGGCCCGGGGTCGCCGTGAGTACTCGCGAGGCTGGCCTGTGGGGCGGCCACCACGGGGACGGGCGCGGGGCGGCCAGACCGCTGGAAGGGTGTGGGGTCCGCCCCGCCTCAGCGGCGGGGATGAAGTGAGGGACTTGGACCAGGTGGTTCTGAGGGTGGCTCCTAGACTTAGGTTCGCTCAGGCCGGGCGGCTGGGGCAGAGAACCTTTCAGAGCTTCCCTGGCGAGACAAGTGTTGGGTGCCTGGGGCTCCAGAGGAAACCCGGAAAACTGTAACTGCTGCCTCAAGGGAGGCCCTAGGGCCTGCCCTGGAAGAGCGGGTGGCAGGGTATTTTCAGGACCAGCCCGGTCCTCTCCTTTCGTGGGGTACCTGGGGTGCGCTATCCTGCGGGAGTTGCCACTCCCTGGCTCTTCCCTTCGCTCTTTGTTTAATGGCCTAGCCCTTCTGAGACTGGAGCCTTCGGTATGGAGTGAAGTTTTTTTTTTTTTTTCCCTTGCCCAAGACCACAAAGCTTAAATGAGCCTAAAGTTTAAATGAGATTGGAGGCTTCTCTGATTAGGCGTAGAAGGTCCCTGCGCATCGGGGGAAAAGACCTTTGTGATCCAGACTTGAGGTTTATTTGCATTTGGTTTATTCCCTTGGAATTACGCAGAGCATTCCATGGTGGTTGTCGTCTTTCAAAATAAACACTAAGGTTAACAACACCCTTTTTGGGGCACTTTTCATTTAGCCCAGCTTGTTGTGAAATCCTCCTCCTCTACCTCATTTTGATAAATCAGACATGTCTTTCTTGCTTAATTTATGAACAGCTCCTTCAATTAATTATATCCTCATCACATGAATATTGGGACCTGTCAAAGGACATAGTTCACCTATACTCCTAACCTTAAGCAAATTGCATGACCTCCATATACCTGAGTGTTTATGCATAGCATGAAAGGTTTGAACTGGGTCAACTTTCAACCTTATTCCTTGCTAAAATGATTCTGTAAATTCTACTAAAATGATTCTGTAAATTCAACTAAAATGATTCTGTGACCCACCACTGCTTTTTTCCCTCACTTTCCATCTTGTCTTTCCATCCTGGGGAACAGTCTCAGGGCCTTATGTGTTGCTCTACTCTTCATCTCTTAAATCCATTCACCTCTCTGAGGAGGGCATTGAGAGTAGCAGGTTCAAGTCCCTTTCACTACATTAGCCTGGTTTGAAATTTCTGAACTGTCTCTTCCTGAACAGGAAAAACGCCCTCTGAACTTTTTTTTTTTTTTTTTTCCCTCCTTGTGATAGCAGCAGACACCTAAAGCAACAATCCTTGAAAAGATGCTGAGTTTTTCTTGACTTCTACAGTGATAAAGACCTTGAAATGCCACTTTTGGCCTGTGAGGCCATCATCATCCTACCACTCTCCCCCAAGACAACCCAGCCTGGACATTAGTGCCTCCCTCTTTATTCCTCTGTGATCATCCAGATCAGTACTTGACTGTTTATTTTCCAAGTTCACAAGCCCAGCCCCAGATCTTCATATTCTGGTTCTCAGCTGCTCTTAAAGGTGAATGAAGTCTTTTTAAAATCTTTTTTTGTGTGTGATTTTTGTCTTTGTGGAAGTGGTTTAGGTTCTTGTATGAATGTCCTATTTCACTTAGTTGTAGAGCAGAGAGCTCATTATTTAGTTAATATGTTAAGGAACTGAGAACATAGTGAAAACAGTCAAAGTCTTTGCCATAGAGTTTACATTCTGATGGGAGATAAATGTATGAGTGTGATAAGTGCTTTGGGAGGAGAGAAATAGTGCTAGTATATGTTGAATTGTTGCTCTTTTATATAGGTTGGTCAAGGTGACCTTTAAGCAGAATGTGGACATGTGCATTGAAACATATTCCAAGAAGGGAACAGCAGAGGCAGCAGATCACTTTTTAGCCAGCTGTTAGGGTAGCTTTGCTACCCTCTACCATTTAACCCTTCATAGTTTAACAGATGGGTGTTTTGTTTTGTTTTTCCCTGTTGCATATGGAGGCTTCAGTGGGGCTAAAAGTTGCTTGATATTTGGTTGGGGTCTTCAGAATTAGAAATAAGCAGAAAAAAAGGCTAGAGGTTAGTGTTTTTTTAATGCATTCGTTGGGATCATTATTGGATTTTGGGGGGGAAATAGGTTCCAAGATGACCCCAGGGCATTATTTTGGCCATAACAGAACAGACCATGTTTATTAGAGGATATTCAGTGTTGTTGAGAACTTTGTTAGATATGATTGTCATGTAATGGCTTATGTGGTAATATTGATGTTTTGAAAAAGATAATGGCTTGCTATGGAGAAATGACTAAGGAAAGTGTCTAGAAAGAATCTGATTCTGTTTCTTAACTCGGGTGAGGATTGGTATTGTGAAGATATTCCAAAATGAACTTGTTAGACAGGATAGCATAAGCATTTGGTCTGCCACTATTACATTTGGCTTTGAGGTTGTTGTATCATTATGAACTAGAATAGGTCCTTGTTTCAGTCACAACTCTCCAGTTTGAATGATATGTCAGTACCTTATGTTTGTATAATGTTTACATGGTTTGTAATCTTTATTTTCTTTTGTTTTTGGTACCAGGGATTGAACCCAGGAATGCTTAACAGCTTAGCCACATCCCTAGCCCTTTAAAAAAAAAAAAAAAAAAAAAAAAAAATATATATATATATATATATATATATATATATATTTTGAGACAGGCTCTCACTTAATTGCTTAGGGCCTCAATGGGTTGTTGAGACTGGCTTTGAATTTGTAATCCTGCTACCTCAGCCTCCCTAGCTGCTGGGATTAAAGGTGTGCACCACCATGCCCAGCATCCCCAGCCCTTTTTTTTTTTTTTAAATTTTGAGATAGGACTTGCTGAGTTGCTTAGGGTTTGTCAAGATGCTGAGGCTGGCTTCAAACTTGTGATCCTTCTGCCTCAGCCTCCCAAATCGCTGGAATCACAGGCCTGCACCACTGCACCCAGCATGGTTCATTACCTTTAAAGAAGAACATATAAAAGTGAATGTGCATACATGTAAGTACATCTCTTTAAATGTAGGTATCTGCATGTATGCATTATCAAAGTGTGTCTGTGTGTACGCCATCCAACTATTAAGTGGTGATGTAACCAATTGTTTTGTGCTTTCCACAGAACATTGACCTGTTACCACAATAGCAGAGCCTGATATCTCCAGTAGATCTCCAGTTGGTCCTAACATCACCTCCCTCCCTTGTCTCTTTGTGGCCTCCTAAATGCCCATCTCGTTGGCCTGGGTTCAGCTGGTGGTATGGAGGGGTGCTGCCTAGCACTGACCTGAGAGTGTGTATGACCTACTGACCCAATGGTGAGAACCGACTGCTTGCTTCTTTCACTTAAATCATCCAAAGGGTAGATGAGACAATGTGCTGACTTTATCTTTCCCTAGTATTTTTCCTCTTGCCCTTTTGGAAGATAGAGTGGTATTTGAAGTTAAAGAAAGGAGAAGGAGCACGGAAATAGTATTACTTGGGGGAGGCGTGTGTGTGTGTGTGTGTGTGTGTGGGTGTTTTCTTGGGGAGGAAGGGGAGAGTTAAATACATTAAGGGATAGAAAGAGAATGATGAGATAAGAGAGTTTAGGTATGCTTGGATGCTGCCTTGGGTAATGATCCTAGAAAAGTCCAGCTTATACTGCAATCCAGATATGCTTAGGAATTGACCTTAGCATTGAAGTCTTTTGTGCCCCTCCCCCATTGTCTGCCAGAGCCTAAATCATACTGAGACTTAAGAAGTCCAAAATTTCTCACTATTTTCCTCTTTCCCTCCAAGGTAGAGCTAGACCTTGGATGTGGTCAGATTCAGGAAGAGAGACTGTCAAAGTATGAGGTGAAAGGTGTAAAGGAATTAAGACTTCCATTATTCTATGCCAAGGAACTTTTTCCTGTTCTATCACCCCACCACATTCCATGGAATAACAGGGACTTAAGAAAGAATTGTATCTTTATTTCTCATCATTAGGACATCAAAGGCCAGTTCTGGAATGATGATGATTCAGAAGGAGATAATGAATCAGAGGAATTTCTCTATGGAGTTCAGGTGAGGTTATAGTGTTGGATGGTCTTAATTTTACTCTCTGGATACATCAAGATGAATGAAGTTGTCCTGGAGCAGAGATGAGATGAGTATATAATGTTGGTATAGTCTGATCATGGTCTTGTCAGAACTTAGCCCATGTCTTTGCTCCTGCTTGGGACTCATACCTGTTGCAGAGTAAACTATATCCTCTGTACATGAAGGCCATATATATTTTCTTAGAAACTAACTTTTTCTGACTTATTTCACTAGCCAGTGAGGATCATTCATTAGGATCAAGTCTTAAAAGGACAGTCATGAACAAAAGTCCTCAGGTCAACACCTGAGAGGAAAAGCTAAAGATTTAAGGGTGTGAACTCTTTAAGAAAGACCTACATTTGATCTGCTAAAACTTCCTTAGAGTGGTGATGCAGGAGGAAGGAATTTGTCAATGAAATCCTTAGCTAGGGCCAGCACCCAGAATCCCTTTATATAAGTAGCTTTCACTTCCCCTGTACTGTTGCTGTTTGTTTCTTTCTGTTTCTGATTTCTTCGTGTTCCTTATGTTTTTGTCTCTCTTTCCCTGTTTGTCTTTTTCTTCCCTTCCTACTACCAACATTTTTGCTACTATCTTAGGGGAGCTGTGCTGCTGACCTGTATCGACACCCACAGCTTGATGCAGATATTGAAGCTGTGAAGGAGATCTACAGTGAGAACTCTGTATCCATCAGGTGGGACTCCACTTTGGGACGGCAGGGGAGCAAGTCACTTATTTCTGAGTTGTTAAAAGGCTAAAGGCTTTTTATGTTGTGATAAGGGGACAAATGATGAGCTTAATGATAGAACTTGCTCAAAATAATGATGCTTGGCTAATAGGAGGTATTGGGAGTAAAGCTACTTTTCTTAGAAGTTCCCTCTTAGCCGAGTGTACCTACAATCCCAGTTACTGGGAAGATGAAGGTAGGAGGATGGCAAGTTCAAGGTCAGTTTTGGTAACTTAGACCGTGTCTCAAAAAAATAATAAGAAAAATAAAAAGGACTAGTTGCTGGGTTTAATCTCCAGTGTGTGTGTGGGGGGGAATTCCTCTTATCCTAAATCCCTATGAGTCAGTAATTTTACCTGTGAGATAAGAAGAGTGTCCTAGAGAGGGCCCTGATCATGTAAGTGGCTTGAGGTTATCCAGCTAAGATCCTGTATACAGACTGCTTTCTAGCCTTCCCTCTCCCCTGTCCCCAGGTTCAGTTCTCCCTCTATCTCAGTCTCTGTTCCCTTCTTTCTCCCTTAATGAGACTCACTTATGGTTGCCTGTATCTCTGTAGAGAATATGGAACTATCGATGACGTGGACATTGATCTCCACATCAACATCAGCTTCCTCGATGTAAGTGGTGCTAGTACCTGCCAACAACATGTCTATCTGGACTTGTGGATTTTGTCATGTAGGCCAGGAGTCTTGTTCCTGAGTGCTGTATTTGGAGCACAGGTTCTTCATCTCTGTCTTTCCTAGACCATCAACAGACAGTGGTGTGTACTGTCATGTGCATGTGTGTGTCACATAGGGGAAACTTCAAGTCCATTCCAGTTGTAAACTGGAAACTATTTCCCTTATTCTTTTAGGAGGAAGTATCTACAGCCTGGAAGGTCCTCCGGACAGAACCTATTGTATTAAGGCTGCGATTTTCTCTCTCCCAGTACCTTGATGGACCAGGTAAAAGCAATGCTTGGGGCAAAAGGGGGTATCTGTGAGTATGATCTTCTCTAAATTTCTATGTTAACTGAAGTAGTGAAAAACTAGGAGTAAGGCTCTTGGGCTCAGTGTATAGGCCATTGATAGGAACTTTTCAATTTCATGTCATTGATGTCTTCATTCCCAGTCACCTGATAGCTATCATTTAAAGGCCTTGTTGGTTAATGAAATTGTTTTCTGGTTCCTAGGTATCATTTATTCTTCCCTTTCCCTCAGCTTCCTATTGAGAATATTTGAAATAGATTAGAGAGCTTCCACAGTCTACCTTCTACCTAGGGCATTTTCCTCTTCCACATTATTGTTTAGAATATGCAGCAGCTACTGTTTTTAGATTCTGAGGAAACTATTCCCCTGAACTGTGGTTTTGAAATCCAGGGATGATAGAGTTATGTATACACTAGGAACTTTCTCTTCTCTTTGCAGAACCATCAATTGAGGTTTTCCAGCCGTCAAATAAGGAAGGGTTTGGACTGGGTCTTCAGTTGAAAAAGTAAGAACTTTGGTTTTTATTGGTCTTGGACATGTGAGGGAAAGAGAGATGGACACATGTGTTAGCTTTTTGTTTCTGTGACAAAATACCTGAGTTATTCAACTTGAAAGTAGGAAAAATTTATTTTGGTTTACAGTTCATGTAGAGATTTCAGTCCATGATTACTTGGACCTGTTGCTTTGGGCCTGTGGTGGCATAGTACAGCATGGTGGGAGTGCACGGTAGAGAAGGCCTGTTCACCTAATGGTAGATGGAAAGAAGGAAAAAAAAAAAAGGGGGGGGGAAATGAAGGCCTCAGGTCCCAGTGTCCCCTTCAGGGGCATGCTCCCTGACCCTAAGTTCCTCCCACTAGGTCCCACTTTCACCACCTTTCAATAGCCCTGCAGGCTGGGACCAAGCCTTCACCACATGGACCTTTGGGGGACATTAAAGATCTAAACTGTAGCAGCACATGTGCGTGGACAGACAGAGCCTTAGATTGAATGTTTCCTTTTACAAAATACCCTTTTGAAATAAACCCAGGAAAAGCTAAAAAATAATTTGGGTAGCATAATTTTTGATTGTAGAAGGGAGCCTATGGTTCTTGGGTATCAGACCTTGAGAATTCCTTTAAGTTAAGAAGTGGTTCATCACTGTTTAGCATTTAAAGAAAAGTCAGGCATGGCAGCATATAATCTGTATTCTCAGTGACTCAGGAGGCTGAGCCAGGAGAATCTCAGGATTTTTGGGGGGGTACAAATTCAATGTTTTATTAGTGTTTCTTTTTTTTTATACCCTTTTTAAATTTTTACTTGTAGGATTATAAGTTTGAGGCCAACCTTAGAAACTTAGACTCTGTCTCAAAATTTTAAAAACTAAAATAATTTTTTTAAAGAGGTCTGGGGATATAGCTCACTGGTGAAAGTGTCCCTGGGTTCAGTTTCCTCCACCAAAAATAAAGTACAGTTGTGGAATCAGAATCATACTATTCAGGGCTGGGGATGTAGCTCAGTTGGTAGAGTGCCTGCCTTGCAAGCACAAGGCCCTGGGTTCAATCCCCAGCACCGCAAAAAAAAAAAAAAAAAAAAAAAAAGAATCATACTATTCACATTTCCTCCTGTGAATTCCTAGGAATTAGTGCTGTAGGGGCTCAGACAATTTTAGTTTCTTGAAGGTGTTGAGAAGTTTGTATACAGAGAAATGAAGCACATTTTCTACATCAGTGGTGTTCCAAATAGAGTCCAGTGGATACTTGTTCTAGTACAAGTGAATGTGTAAGGTATAGGAAGAATGAAGAGAAAGGATTGACGTGATCTAGTGGCAGGTAAGAGCTGGGAGTGAAAAAATGAAAGGGAGATGATTAATAATTTTCTGGCATAGACGAGTTAATAGTAGATAATGTTTGCAGGGGCACAGTCATCTGAAGCAGCATGTGTGTTAAGGAGTTTCAAGTAATTGAATATTGCTGATGAAATACAAGGGGAGATCCAGGCGTGGTGGTGCATCCTTATAATGCCAGCTACTTGAAGGCTGAGGCAGGAGGATTGCAAGTTTGAGACAAGCTTTGGCAACTTAGACCCTGTCTCAAAAAACTTTTATTTATTTATTTATTTATTTATTTATTTATTTATTTATTTATTTATTGAACCGGAGATTTAACTCAGGGGCACTCGGCCACTGAGCCACATCCCCAGCCCTATTTTGTATTTTATTTAGAGACAGGGTCTCACTGAGTTGCTTAGGGCCTCACTAAGTTGCTGAGGCTAGCTTTGAACTCCTGATCCTCCTGACTCAGCCTCCGGAGTCGCTGGGATTACAGGTGTGTGCCACCACGCCTGGCTTCAAAAAACTTTTAAAAGGGCTGGGGAGGGACTAGGGTTGTGGCTTAGTGGTAGAGCCCTTGCCTAGCATGTGTGAGGCACTGGGTTCGATTCTCAGCACCACATATAAATAATAAAATAAAGGTCTATTAACATCTAAATATATACGTGTGTGTATATATATATGTATATATATATATTTTTTTTTTAAAGGTGCTGGGGATGTAGTTGATTGGCATAGTGTTCACCTGGCATGCATAAAACCCTAGAATAATTTCCCAATATTAACAAAAACAAAACAAAAAAGAACAAAAAGCAAGGGGAGAGTTGTAACACCAAAGGCAGAAAAGTAGGCATTGAACCTAGGGGTGCTTTACCACTGAACTACATTTCCAGCTTATTTATTTATTCATTCATTCATTCATTATTTATTTATTTATTTTTGCAGTGCTGGGGATTGAACCCAGGGCCTTGTGCTTGCAAGGCAAACACTATCAACTGAGCTATATCCCCAGACCCCTTTTAATTTTTTATTTTGAGACAGGATCTTGTTAAGCTGCTAAGGCTGGCCTCAAACTTGCAGTTCTCCTGCCTTAGTCTCCTGAGTTGCTGGGATTAAGATGTGTGCCACTGACCTACTAAGTGAATCAGGTTCTGAGTAGCTTACTTCCTGCTGCTCTGAGAGCTGGTTCTTCTAAATTGGATCTTCTTTTGAATAGATAATGAGGTGGATGGTTGCTAATAATTTTCCCTTGTTAATTGTAATTCCACAGTGCTATTTTAGAGAGGATTCCCTCTCCCCTTTTTCTTGCTGTTTGAAGGGGAAATAGATCTGTTTTCATGATTTTGATGGGTATTCAGCTATTGAAGAATTCTCTAGTTGGTTCATGTAGCAACAGTTCAGTTTATTGGAAAGAACTCTAGATTAAGACCTGGGGACTTACATTGTAGTTCCATTTCCAGTCAGGATTAGCCACCTTGGACAAGTCATGAACCCGCCTCTACATATGCACTATAAACCTTACAGAACTATGTGAATGAAATAAGGGGTATATGCAAATACTTTGCAGAATGTAAAGTTTTATTAACTCAGTTCTGGTGGGATGCCATAGTGCATGCCTATAATCCCAGTGGTGCAGGAAGCTGAGGCAGGATTGTAAACTCGAGGCCAGCCTGGGCAACTTAACAAGACCTTGACTCAAAACAAAATAAAAAAGGCTGGAGATGTAGCTCAGTGGCAAAGTGCCCCTGGGTTCAATCCCTAGTACCAAAAAAAAAAAAAAAAAAAAAAGATCTTGGGCTTTTGTCCTTTAGGCAGTGAGAACATTGAAGGGTTTTAAGCAAAGAAAGGACATGGTCAGATTTAGTTTCAGGAAAACTATTCTGGTAACTTTCTACAAAATGGGTAGGAGGGGATGAGGGCGATGAGGCAAGACCAGAACTAGTTTAGTATGAAGCTTTTATATACCCTTAGACATGAAATGATGAAGGCCTGAACTAAAATGTGACTGTAGATTAGAGGTGAGAGCTGGAGTTATAGTTCAATGGTAGTGCACTTACCTAGGCACAAGTCTCTTAAGTTCAGTTCCCAGTAGTGCACAATAAATAAATAAAGAAGGAAAGAATTGCAAAAATGGAGATGAGAGACAGAATGATTTGGGGGTATAGAGTCAATAAGACTGGTCTGATTTGGATATTTTGTATGCAAGATCCAAGGAATAGTGGAAAATTACCCTTAGGTTTCCAGCCCACATGTCTAAGTAAATTGTGATGCCACCAATTTAAATAGGATATAAGAACTGCAGGATCATGGACTGTGATATTATCACTGTTAATATACTTTCCTAGCACATGCCAGGCCCAGGCCCCCAGCTGTGCAAGGAAAAAAAAATTAGCAAGTTGTGTAGCATGAGAATATATAATCCCCACTATTTTTTTTTTTGAAACTGGGGATTGAACCCAGGGCACTTAACCACCAAGTCACAGCTTCAGCCCCCACTCCCCCCTTTTTTTGGTTACCAGGGATTGAACTCGGGGGCCTTGACCACTGAGCTACATCCCAGCCCTATTTTGTATTTTATTTAGAGATGGAGTTTCACTGAGTTGATTAGCACTTCACTTTTGCTGAGGCTGGTTTTTAACTCAAGATCCTCCTGCCTCAGTCTCTGAGCCACTGGGATTATAGGCATGTGCCACCATGCCTGGGTGATAATCCCATTTTAGACATATTAAAGGTAACTTTAGGATATGAAAGTGGAGATGTTTCATATATAGTACAGCAGTTTGGTACTTACAGGAGAGGTTAGGGTTGAAGATAGGCATCGATGTGTTGGTAGAAATTAAAACCAGTGATTATGAGCTAGCTAAAGTAGAGCATGATAGAGTGAAAAGAAAACAGAACCAAAGGTAACTTAACCTTTTAACACCTGGACAAAATACCCAGGAAATCACAGAGGAAGAAGAAACACTATAGGTAGGTCAGAGAAGAAGAGAAAATGGTGTCACAGAAGACAAGGCAAGACAGATTTCTTTATGGAGGGTCAGATGCTAGAGAAGATCTGTAAGAGGAGAATTTCAAAGTTTCTATTGTATTTAACATAAAGATGAGAACAATTTTAATGGAGTGGTGAAGGTAGGAATCATAGTAATTTGAGAAGTGAATGATAGGCAAGAATGTTGAAACAATAATTATGAATTGAGAAATTTAGATGAGTTTAGAAGAGGAAAAGTCTAAAGTACTTAGACTGAGGTATAGAAAGTTGAAATTTTTTGTAGACTTTGGGAAAGGAACCAGCAAGAGACAGGAATGATTGATAGATGGAAGTTCCTAAAAAGACAAGAGGGGGCTGAGATAGAGCACAAATAGAGAAATTGTCTTAAGTAGGGGGTCACCTTGTGTCCAGAGAGTGGAGGGATTGAGGTCAGGGTGGAAATAGATATTGTAATAGTGTTAGAAAAATTAAAGGAGTTGATATCTGATGGCTTTCCCTAATAAGAAGGGAAAGAGATTGTTGGTTTTAGGTGAAGTTAGAAACTTGAGAAGTTGAATATTTAGAATGTATCAGAGAAATGGTAGAACTGATCCAGGACAAGTGAAAGGACTGACAAGTCTGGGAATTGGAAACCATAATTCTAATATTTATTTATTTATTTATTTGCAATAGTTGGGATTGAACCTGGGACCTCACACATGCTAGATACTATATCCCTAGTCTTTTACAATTTGATTTTGAGACAGGGTCTTGTGAAGTTGCTGATGCTGGCCTCAAATTGTGATCCTCCTGCCTCAGACTTCCAAATTGCTAGCATTATAGGCATGTGCCACCACATTTGTCTGGAAACTAAATTTTGGAATGTAATTTTTCACTTAACAGTTTCAGTACCTTCTATGTCCCTAGTCCTTTTCTTCACTATTCACAAGGCAGAGTGTGGTACTCACCTCTGTCCTACCATCTCTGTTCTGCTCTCAATCATTCTTGGCAGTAAATCTCAAGGTTCACAGCCTTTGAGATCTCCCTCTAATGCAAAGCATTTCAGAATTTTTCTGGTCCATATGCCTAGGTAATAGGAGTGGGTACTCACCCCCTTGGGTTCAGAAAGTATTTTAGGATGGTGTATTTCCATGTTCTAAAGTCATCAAGGGGTGTCTTCATGCACACATTCCCCTATCACAATTAGTTTTGCAGTCTTTGGATCCAAATTTCAGATTATTTCCCTTGCTTAGTCCCTATTTCTTGCCCTGCTCCTTTGCCTAATCTTGCCTAAACCTGTTCTCTTTGGTTCTTCAGGATCCTGGGTATGTTCACATCCCAACAATGGAAACATCTGAGCAACGATTTCTTGAAGACCCAGCAGGAGAAAAGGCACAGTTGGTTCAAGGCAAGTGGGACCATCAAGAAGTTCCGAGCTGGCCTCAGCATCTTCTCACCCATCCCCAAGTAAGAACCCCCTTAGCTGATCATCTGTAATCACCTCAGTTTTGTCTTAGTCTCATGCCCAGCTTCTGGAATACCTGAATTAATATTTTCTCCCTTTTTCTGGGTCCTTCAAATTCTGCACCTATAACTACTAACAGTACTCGCATGGTCCTGTCCCCTTTGGGTCCTTACTCTTCTGTTCCTAGCCCAATGTTCATACCGCATCCTGTATATAAAATACAATATTTCTGAGCTTATGGTAATGTATTTGGAGATGTGCATGGTGATCTTTCCATCTTTTTTTCCTTTTGGTTTTTATCCTTATTCCCTGTCCTAAGGGAGCAGAGTTAGAGAATAGGCACCAACTCCTGGCTCTTAGGCAAAGGTACAATGATATATTATCTAGGCTAGAAATAAATATTGCTCCATTTTTTGACCTCAGATGTACATGGTTTACTTCTCGGGTATCTTCTGATATTTTCAAAGGCAGTCCTAAACTTAGGTTTGTGGCTTCTCAGGCACTGTTATTGACAGTCAGATTGTTAACATTAAGCTCTTTAGGATGCAACTACTTACCAGTGTGTAGCATTTAATCCTTCCCTCCCACAACAGAGAGTAAATTAACAGGCATCCTCTCCAAGGGATCATTCCATACCTAGCCTCAATGCCACGACCTAGATTCTGCCTCTACCTCCCTTCCATGTCCCAATCTGAAAAATGTACAGATATGACATAAAAATGAATTCATTTAGTTGCTGTGGTGGTTCATGCCTGTAATCCCAGCTGTTTGGGAGGCTTAGATAGGAGAATTGCAAAAGTTTGAAGCAGCTTCAGAAACTTAGCAAGACCTTGCCTCAAAAATAAAAAGACTTGGAGTATAACTGGTAGAATGCCCCTGGGTTCAATCCCCAGTACCAAAAAAATATAAATTCAATAGTGTGATCCACTTTTTCTGACAGTGTTTAAAATCCAGAGGAAGTTTCCTCAGCTCTGAGTTTGTCTTTGCCTTAGACTTTTGACCTAGGACCTACTTCTCTCCAGTCCCCTTCTAGGGCTCATACTAAGTCTCAGTTTTATCAGTTCTCTTTGCCTTCACTCTCCAGGTCTCCCAGTTTCCCCATCATACAGGACTCCATGTTGAAAGGCAAACTGGGTGTACCAGAGCTTCGAGTTGGGCGCCTCATGAACCGTTCCATCTCCTGTACCATGAAGAACCCCAAAGTGGAGGTGTTTGGCTACCCTCCCAGCCCCCAGGCAGGTCTCCTGTGCCCTCAGCACGTGGGCCTCCCTCCCCCAGCACGGACCTCTCCTTTGGTACATGGGCTGGGGAGGGTTTGACTTGGGTATCAGGAGGGTGGGTTTGGAAATGTGGGAGTGTAGATTTTCAAAATGGGGTGGGGTTATTAATGTAATTTAAGCCTGGACATGGGTAAAATGAAACACATTTTTTAATAGCTAAAAACATTTCTAAACTGTCTGACTGCCTTCTGTGGTAGTAGGCCATAAAGTAGAGAGTCTGAAGATGGGCATGGGCAAGTCATGTTTGATTTTATTAGACTGTGGTTAGAATTTGGTAGTTAACTGCTGTACTAACCTATCCCATCTACTTTGAAGAGGGTTAAAAACAGGTGAGCACTATTCTAGAATCTTTGGCAAAAATGTCTGAAAAAATCTCTCCACTTTGAGGTTGCTATTCTGAGATAGGACTTAGTAATTTTAGGAAAATCCTGGTGACAGGGGTCAGTGATATCTTTAGAGGCCTGCTTCATAGGAGATTTATGGGGTCTTGTTTTATTTTCACCAGGTCAGTGGTCACTGCAAGAACATTCCCACTCTGGAGTATGGATTCCTTGTCCAGGTAATCAGGTCCAAAGCTTCATTCCAAAGCTCTTACTGTCTGACCTATGTGATCCCATAATATCGCCTTGCTCCTTTATTCAGTTAAATATTTCCTGAGTTGCTTTGCTCCCAGAACTATAAGTATTGAATGGATAAGAGAGAGGAAGGTATAGTTTTCCCAACCTTATGTATTCACAGCATGGGTTTGGTCCCCAGTATCAGGACCCCTCCAGAAAAAGCTTACAGCATTATTGGGAACACTTGGGATCAGGTACAAATGTGGCAGTGTGAATTTTAAGTATATAGGTGTCAGGAGAGGTACTGACACTAATTTTCTTGCAATCCATAAATCCCTTAAGTGATCTTCAGTTTCCCTTAAAGAGCTTTTTCACTGCTAAGCCAATGCTAATCATTTGTGTCCTTTTAACATCTCTTTATTCCTTTGATGAGCTTTCGCTTTTATATCTCTCTTAAATTTTTTCATGTTATTCCCTCCACTCCTTCCCATATCTGCCTGTTGCAATCAAGGCTCAGAAGTCCCTTTTTTTTTTATAATCTTCATTATTCAATTGTATGATCCTTTTTGTTTTATGTAGCACCTTTGTGTCACATACCATATGCTGCCTTGGATTGTAAGTAATTTGTATACACACTTCCCTATTGGAGTTTAGCATCTGAGACAATCTTTCATGATGGCATATTCAAGGAGACCTTTTACAGAGCTGGGTATACCCCAGGCTTTCAAAAAATTCTGCATTAAATGAATTAATAAAACCCCTTTCATCTCTAATTACCAGCTCATGTGAAATGGGACAACCTGATTTATACACAGATACCATGTTAAGGCAGTGCTAAGAAAAATACATCAGGCTATTGCTGCGTGAATTCTCAATTTGTACCACCTTCCCAGCACAGAATTCCTTTTTTCTTTTTATTTATTTTTGGGGAGTGTGTACTGGGGATTTAACTCAGTGGCACTCTACCACTAAGCTACATCCCCAACCCATTTTTATTTTTATTTTGAGACTTGTCTTGCTAAGTTGCTGAGGGCTGCCTTAAGTTGCTGGAGCTGGCCTCAGATTCGCAATCATTCTGTCTCAGTGTCCCAAGTTGCTGGGAATACAGGCATGTGTGACTATACCTGACCCTAGCACAGAATTTGTCTTTGTTTTTTTAAATATTGTTTTAAAGTTGTTGATGAACCTTTATTTGTTTATATGCAGTGCGGAGAATTGAACCTAGTACCTCACACATGCTAGGCAAGCACTCTACCACTGAGCTACAATCCCAGCCCTTGTCTATGTTTTTGACTAGTGAATTAGCTAGTTGTTCTAGGTAGTTGAAGTGTCTTCGTAGGTCCCCTGGCAATCTGATCTGGGATGGAATACTCACCTATCCTAAAGGGCAGTCTGTAGTTACTATGACTACTGTTAGTAGTTTGATTAGCACCTGCTTATGCTCATAGAATGCTTTCATGTAGAAAACCTTACTTCTTGCAATATCCCTGTGAGGTGAATAATATCCTAAATAAATAAATAAATAAACTTATTTATCCTAAATAAATGAAGAAACCAAGACATAGGTTAGCTGACACACATAGGTATATTTCATACTAAGTAGTAGAGCTGGGTTATTAATCCAGGACTTTAAATCAAAGGTCATGACAGGTTTTATTTTTGTAATAACGTGCAGATTTAGCTCTGCAGTCAAGGCATCAGTTGAACTAAGTGCAATGCCCAAGAATAGATTCTGCTTTAGGCAAATGGCTGGAAGGGAGGAGGATAGCTGGAAGTGAAGCGTAAATTATTTCCTATATCTGAAAGAAATTTTCCTATATCTGTGCCTGTACCTCCAAAATATGTAGACACATGTTCTCTCTCCAGATCATGAAGTATGCAGAGCAGAGGATTCCAACATTGAATGAGTATTGTGTGGTGTGTGATGAGCAGCATGTCTTCCAGAATGGTTCCATGCTCAAGGTATAAGCCCCTGCTCTGTGACTCTCTTCCTCTGCCAAGACCCTTTCATTTACTTCTCATCTCTCTTTTCTTCCTGGGCCTATGTTTAAAAAGAGATTCTGTCCCCAGAGACTCAAGAATTGTTTTTCTCAGAAACAAAATCTGGTCTGGTTTGGAGAAATGAGGATATGATAATGACCTTGAGGACATAGTTCTTATGCAGCATTTAAAAATAGGTATCAGGTACAGACAAGATGATTAGATACAATGCTGTCCTCTGGTACTCCCAAGTCTAGATGGGTAGATAGACAGTTGTAAATCACAATATATTTTAAGTGTATAGAAGAGATATGAACAGTGTCATGAAAACTTGAAAGAATTTTCTGACTACCTAACAGGTCAGGGAATGCTTCATAGGTAGATGACTTAACTCTCAAACTCTTCAATGAGGCATTTTAAGTAAAGATATACCTTTTGATGGTTTTCTTCTGATATGGAGGACCCCAAATTTCTACCTTGTTCTAGAGTGATCTAAGGTTAGATCTGTCTCTCCCTATATCTTATCGCATAACTTATACCTCCATTGTCTTGTTTAAAATGTTCATTCAGCCAGCTGTCTGTACTCGTGAATTGTGTGTCTTCTCCTTCTACACACTGGGGGTCATGTCTGGAGCTGCAGAGGAGGTGGCTACTGGAGCAGAGGTATGAGGAGAGGGAAAAGCAGCTGGGGAATTGGGATCCAGAAAACGAGGGGAACCCATCAGTTTCACTCTTTGGAATTTAATTTCCGAAAATGATTTCCTATGTAAGGATGTTTACTAATTTATAAAGACAAGTGAATCCAACACCAACTGTAGAAAGTTCAGTTAAAGGAATTGTGGTATATCTTTACAGAAGAAGGATATATTTTGTATACTTATTAATAATGGAAAGAAAGATGTAACATATAGTTACATAAAAAAGCAAATATAGGGATGGGGATATAGCTCAGTTGGTAGAGTGCTTGCAAGGCCCTGGGTTCAATCCCCAGCACCACAAAAAAAAAAAAAGAAAGAAAAGAAAAAAGCTACACATGGTACTATGTGCCTGTAGCCTCAGCTGTTTGGAAACTGAGACAGGAGGATTGCTTGAGCTCAGGAGTTGCTCATGCTTGGCATGCACAAGGTCCAGGGTTCAGTCTTACCAAAACAAAGAAAGAAAACTATTTCCATAGTAATAAATATCTGGAATGCTATACATCAAACTTAATTAGTACTTAACTGTTAGGAAATGAGATTTGTTTGTGAAGGATATTTATCTTTAATCACTTCGCTGTTACTTGAACTTTTTCATATTTTTATTACTTGAATCTATATAATAAGTTTGCATTTTCTAATTAAAACAGCAGGAAATTATTTTTTTTTAAAGAGCAGAAGGGAGAAATGCTAGATGCCATGTTCTCTAAGAACTGAGCAGTCGTTTAGCTTTGCCCCTTTTTTCCTTTCCCCAAGGTGGTGGATCTGCTGGTGGCCATGTGTAGGGCAGCTTTGGAATCCCCTAGAAAGAGTATCATCTTTGAGCCTTACCCCTCCGTGGTGGACCCCACTGATCCCAAGACTCTGGCCTTTAACCCTAAGGTATAGTTGCTTGGGGCTAAAGAAAAGAAATGGTAAGAGAGATAGTGGGAGACTATGGACTGTCATTCCAGTGTGTTATACAACAGCTTGGAATAGGGACAGAAGAAATGTAGCAATTGGGAACTCTTGAATCCTAGAATTTAGCTATGTCAGTGAATATATAGTTGAGTTCCTCAGAGGAAGGGGAGAAGAATTCATATTAGTTACATCATAATGGGAAGAATATGAACCTTGGAGCCACACAGACATGGATTCCATTTGCGGTTCTGCTACTCCCTGGTTGAATGGTGTTAGGGAAGGCACTAATGTTTCCTTACCTATGAAAGGGGATAATATTTACTTTATGGATTGTCATAAATGAGAAAAAAATGTATGTAAAGTACCATATTAGGGTTCTCCAGAGAGAACGTACCTAATAGATATAATAAGAGAATGAGAGAAAGAATAATTTATTATAAGGAATTGCCTCACATGATTGCAGAGACTGAGAAGTCATAACATCCATAGTGAGCATGCTGGAGACTCCAAAAAACCTGTTGCATAGGTAGTTGCAGTCCCAGACCAGAGGCCTTGAGAGCCAGCAGATTTAAGACTCAAGAAAAGCCAATTTCATAGTTCAAATCTGAAGGCAGGAAAGATTGTTATCCCACCTGAAAGAGGAAGATGACACTTTTATTCAAGATGTGGGGTGGGGAGAAGTTAGCCTTTTTGTTTTATTCAAAAGGTGTAAATCAGGTTTTAGTTACCTGATTGAGATTTACATTTGGAAAGTCAGTCTGCTTTACTCAGTCTACTGATTCAAATGCTAATCTGAACAACTCTCACATACACAGAAATCCTGTTTGATCAAATGTCTAGTACCCCATAGTCTAGTCAAATTGACTCATAAAATTAACCATCATAAATACACAGGACAATTTCTATTGCTGTCATTACTATGTCAGGTACTATACTAGCTTCTCTACATATGTTATTTAATCCTCAGAACATCTCTATAAGGTAGTAGAAATTGCTATGTGTTTTCAATTAGGGGTTGGGGGTGTTGCTTGGTGGTGGAGGGTTTCCCTAGCATGTGTGAGGCTCTGGGGTCCTTCCCTAGCATGTGTGAGGTCCTGGGGTACATCCCCAGCACCACAGAATTAAAAAAAAAAAAATAGCAAAACACACACACACATACACATACACACTCACTCACACACACTGAAAAAGCCATCATTTCAAACAGGGATACTAAGATTCTAAGAGGTCAAAGTCACTTGCCTTGTTATTTTGAACTAGCATGTGAGTTCAGAACTGACATTAACCTTGTATTGTTTAATAACATACTAGAATACTGGTCTATATCCTTAAACCTGAAGTTCTTTTGTATATCCCTACTTTGCCTTTCTATGCTTTTCTCTCTCCTCTACTTTTCTTCATCTGATTCTTCTCTTCCCATTGATTCTCCACAGAAGAAGAATTACGAGCGGCTTCAGAAAGCTCTGGATAGTGTAATGTCCATCCGGGAGATGACCCAGGTATTCTGCCCCCTGTATTCTCTGCCTGCCCAGTTAAATAGCCTATTCTGCTTGTAATTCATGGGAATGGGGGTGAAGATTTAGAGAAGCTACTCAAATTCATGTATTTTCTCTACTATTCCTTCTGTAACCTTCCCAATTCTTGTTCTGTGTTTTATTAGCTCTCTTACTCGTTATTCTTTTCACTCCTGATGTCTCTCTCAACTTTTATCTTTGCTGTTAAATCCTCACAAGTTGTTCAAAATTAATGTTTTTTGAAAATTCTTAAGGAATTAGAGAAGTGAGGGAAAGACCTCTGCCCAAGGTTGGGAGGGTGGGGAGGGGGGCTTGGAGGTAAGGAACTAGACCCAGGGGCCTCTTCTGTCCTTCTAGGGGTGGGGCAGCCACATGGAGCAGTGACCATCCTTTGACTCAAGGCTGTCCCTCACCAGATTTCCCCACCCCTCGTCTGCAGTCTCTGCATGAATAGACATTCATTTGTACTCACATTTACAGGTGGGCCTCTTCTCAGCAAATCCTATATATCACAGTTGAGATTAACACAGACTGTACATCTAGGAGGGATGATTTATTTATCAGAATGACTTTGCTTTATGTAAAGATTTACTACAGGATTCCTTAGTCTAATCTTTCTGGGACACTGATTTTATTTATTTTTTGATTTACAATCAGCTTTTTAGGGCTGTAGGAATTGCATAAAATGAGGGAGACCCACCTGCATGTTGTTTTGTAAGCATCTTCAGTCATTTTCATATTTATATATGAGTCTTCCCAATCAGACTGGGGCTCTGTGAGGATGGGAACCCCCATGTCCTCTTTCCTCTATATGGCCTTCAGTGCCCTTGCCCTGGGTCCTGATAGTCAGTCTATGGAAAGTGGGAGGGCTCCCATCTCTCCTGGGAGATAATCTTATGACCATTGTTTTACAGGGCTCATATTTGGAAATCAAGAAGCAGATGGACAAGCTGGACCCCCTGGCTCATCCTCTCCTGCAGTGGTATGGATAGTTTCTCACCCTTCCTAGGGCAATTGGGAAGGAGGAAGGTTTTGAATATAGAGCCTGTACCTCTTAGAGGTGGTTTCAGTACCCTTCATAAGATTTTAGACAGTATGCATGCTTTTATTTTTTTTTTTTGGAGTTTTGCTATTGACATACCTTACCTTGAGAAGAATTTAGATCCTATATAGAGCTCACAAATGCTGATCTGATGTCTTAAGTTTTTAAGTGTTCCTTCCATGTTTCCCAAAAGATTTGTTTGTTTTCTTAACTTTTTTTTTCTTTTGGTACTGGAGTTTGAACCCAGAGATGCTTTTACCACTGAGCTACATCTCCAATCCTTTAAAAAATTTTAAAATTTTGAGACAGGGTCTCACTAAGTTGCTGAGGCTGGCCTCAAACTTTTGCTCCTTCTGCCTCAGCCTCCTAAGCCTCTTGAATTACAGATGTGCACCACTACACAGGGCTAATTTTTTTTACTTTTATTTTATTTTATTATTTATTTGTTTGTTTGTTTATATGTGGTTCTGAGGCTTAAACCCAGTGCTTCACACTTAGTTCTCCACCACTGAGCCAGTGCCCTTTTATTTGTCAACTAATTGACAAATAAAAAGTGTGTATTTGTCATGGGCAACATGATGTTTTGAAATATGTGTACATTGTGGAGTAACTCAATGAGCCAATTAACATACTCATTACCTCATATAGTTATTTTTTGTAGTGGTAACACTTAAAATCTACTCTTGGGAACTTTCAATGCATTGTTATTAAATATTGTCATTACTTGTAGGTTTTGGAGTGTTCCTTGCATGTAGGAATTAGCACTGTTCTTTTCAGCTAAGTTTCCTGTGCATCCAAGGAGGTCTGTCTCTCCTATCTCCTTTTCCTGTCTCAGCATGTTCCCTGATGATGTTTAATGTCTAGAATCTGAGGCACTGTTGTTATTCACCTCTACTAGCAAAGATTCTGACTATTCCGTACTGCCCTTCCTCTCTGACCGTGATTTCTGTTTTGTTTTCTTGATAGCTTTCTCTTTCTACCTTGCCTTCCTCTTACCAGTCTACCTTTGACTTCAGTTCTTCTTAGTGCAATAGTTTCCTCCTTCATGCCATAAGGAATGCCCAAGCATAGGGCTGGCATCACAAGAATTTGGATAAGGCACAACAAAAACTGTCTCCACTGTAGGAGAGTGCTCTCTTGCTGAGACCTCAGATGTTTTGTGCCTTTGTTCTTTCCTGTTCTGAGTACAGCCTGTGTACAGCCTATTCTGTCCCTGACTTCTCAGGAAGTTCATTCTAGTTTATTTTGTTTCTTTCTCCAGTCTAGTTACTAACTCTCTTTCCATTTTCTCTGTATCTGAGAGCCTTCAGCCTTCTCTGAGCTCAGGCGGGATGGTTCCTGAGCCCAGTTCTGAGACTTTAAATCTCTGGTATAAGTTGTCACCATCCCAATTCAGATCTCTCCTTTTTTTTTTTCTCTCCTTTTTTAAAAATAGGCGACTTCTTGCCTGTAATCTCAGTGGCTCAGGAGACTGAGGCAGGAGGATCGTGAGTTCAAAGCCAGCCTCAGCAAAAGTGAAGCACTAAGCAACTCATGGAGACCCTGTCTCTAGATGAAATACAAAAAAGAGCTGGGGATGTAGCTCAGTGGTTGAGTGCCCAGTACCAATAAATAAAAGAATAGGTGACTTCTTATAGGCTTCCTTTTGTTGCATCCTTTTCTCTACTTTTCTACTTCAGAGCCCTTTCCTTTCTTTATCCATTGTTTAACTCCCAGTAACTAACTGGTCTCTGGCCAGGAGCTTCCCTTTTAAATTTTTATACATGAGCCGGGCGTGGTGGCGCACGCCTGTAATCCAAGCGACTTGGGAGGCTGAGTCAGGAGGATTGCGAGTTCAAAGCCAGCCTCAGCAACTTAGCGAGGCCCTAAGCAACTCAGTGAGACCCTGTCTCTAAATAAAAATACAAAATAGGACTGGGGATGTGGCTCAGTGGCCGAGTGTCCCTGAGTTCAATCCCTGGTTCCCCCCCCACAAAAAAAAAAAAAAAAAAAAAAATTTTTATACATGAGCATTGTCACTCAGAAGGAATATCCAGGTAGTGACTTGGACATATAACACAATTTAGATTATGCTATAATCCTTGCTTTTTCTCCCATGGTCAGAGGAAGACTGTTCAGGATAACCTAACCTAACCTAACTTATTCTATCTTTTTCCTTTTTTCTCTGTTTCTTCCCAGGATCATTTCTAGCAACAGGTCACACATTGTCAAACTACCTCTCAGCAGGGTAAGTGATCATTCTCCCTCTAAACCCTTCAAATTTGTGGTGAGGGGCATCAGGGGTTCCAAGCCAACTGACCACCTTAGCTGAATTGGCTCTGTATATCAACATAATCTTTGGACCTAAGCATATTTCCCTTTCTTGGGGTCAGTGCAGACCAATTTGTTCCCTATCCCTAATCCTTCCCTCCCTGATCTCCATTTCTGCTCTGTTTTCTTGACCGCACCCCACCCTGGGCAGCAGCTGAAGTTCATGCACACCTCACACCAGTTCCTCCTGCTGAGCAGCCCTCCTGCCAAGGAGGCTCGGTTCCGGACCGCCAAGAAGCTCTATGGCAGCACCTTTGCCTTCCAGTGAGGAGGGTGGAGGGTGGGCAACAGTGGTCCAGGGTGGAGGGGTGCCCTTGAGAAACATGAGTTTGTGTTACCTATGTCCCTCAACTAGTTAGCAAATATTTGTTAAATGCTATTTGGTAGATGCTATAGAGGATAACTTGAAACATGACATGTTATGTTATATTAACATAACATATGTTATCAAAATGCTTATGATGTAGTTTAATAGAAATGACACTTATTTGTAAAAAAGGATGTAGTTGAAGGAAACAAATGAAAGAGAGAGATTTGAAAACTTTGAAAGGAAATCCAGAATTTATGCCTAATTGTGGGAGGGAAGAAAGAAGGAAGACATAAAAGCTAATTTAGAGGGGAGTGGTAGTATTCTTTTCTTAAAATAGTCTGGACTTGCCGGGCGTGGTGTCGCACACCTGTAATCCAAGGGACTTGGGAGGCTGACTCAGGAGGATCGTGAGCTCAAAGCCAGCCTCAGCAACTTAGCGAGACGCTAAGCAACTCAGTGAGACCCTGTCTCTAAATAAAAGACAAAATAGGGCTTGGGATATGGCTCAGTGGCCAAGTGTCCCTGAGTTCAATCCCTGGTTCCAAAAAAAAAAAAGTCTGGACTGAAAGGTGTATCTGGAATCAGTAATAAGTTTGATGAGTTTGAGATGAATTTGTTGAATTTGAAATATTATGAGAATAGGCAAGGGAAAATATTGAACCAGAAGTTAAATATTGAGGGTATAAGATGTGATGAGCTGAAAAGCAGAAGAGAGGATAGGATCAGAAATGAAGACCTAGTGTTTAACCACAAACATCCATCTTACTGCCTACGACTATGTCCATGTGCATGTCTATCTCTAGGTGTGTTTATGTCTGACTTCATGTTTCATGTGGGTAACAATGGGTGGGGATGGCACTCTTGAAAGTGCTCCTGGAAACCTCATACCATAAGGGAAGACATATTCTATCCTGCTTTACAGTGGGTCCCACATCGAGAACTGGCATTCAATCCTGCGCAATGGGCTGGTCAATGCATCCTACACCAAACTGCAGGTGAGGCTGTGTCCCATTCTTTTTTCTGTCCATTTCCTCTGTACCCACTCAGTTTTGGGGAAGGCTACTCTAGAATACTCAAATGTTTTTGCCTCAACATCCTCAAGCTTAGTCTGTTTGGGGATCTTCCCTAGAAGAGAAGTTGGAATTGTTTGTATAGAATGAACGTGGCTGTTGTCTATTTGAACTTGGGCTGTGTTTTTTTGTGGTTTTGGGAATGAGAATATACCTATAAGTAGGAATGTAGAATTGCTGATTTCAGCCACAGTGATGGATTCACATTAGATAGAACTTCTCAATTTATGTGGCTATTTAGGAGTTGATATGAAGACTTGTTTCTTTTCCCTGAGAAACTTCAAGGAGTGGTTGTTGTTCCTCCTCCTGTCAGCCTTTTCTGTAATTCCTGTTTTAGAATCTGCCTGTATGCCAAGAATAGGAGGATAGGAGTATGGATGTTGAGGGACTGACTCAAGTGATTCTACCACTCCCCACTCTCCAAGAGAGTAATATTTAATATATTTTAGGCAAACAGTTAATCTAAATCTACTTTTCAGCCTATCAGTTTTATAAGAGTAGGTGCCTAGTGTTAATTTGAATGTGTGTGAGAAGGTAGATGGAGGGACAGAGGTCTGAATAAGCCTTGTAGATGCCTAATATATAGCCATGGGAGGGCCCAGGCTCATATGTTCATCCTGGTGTTTCCCTGCAAGCTGCATGGAGCAGCCTATGGCAAAGGCATCTACCTGAGCCCCATCTCCAGTATTTCCTTTGGATACTCAGGTAAGAAATATTCTCTGGCCACCTTGACTCTATTTACATTGTATCCATTTGTGACAACATGATCTGTGCTGTCCTCTTCTCCCCCATTGTGGATATTTGGTCTATGTCAGCTCTCTCTCCAGTCATGGACACACAATCTGTCTCTACTTTCTTTCATTAGAATTTTAAATTCTTTATAAGGTAAGGTCAGTTATTGTTAAAAATGGTAGTTTTATTAATTGTAGGAACTTTGGCCTTCAGGATGGGTTAAGGAATAACTGGGAAGTGAAACAAGGGTTTTTGTAGTCCACAGTTTTCATGTTTATGGTTACAGATTGTGTGCATTTGTGCATGTGACTTTATGTATGAATACACCCAAAGGCTTGAATTCTTTGCATTGGCTTATATTTCTGGAGACATTGTTGTGTCAGCCACCTTTTAAAAGTTAAACTGTTCATAATCATATACTAATATACATTGACTACAAGAGAGTACTCATGTTATTCCAAAGATAACACATGAATGAGGTCTAGAGAGTCTGGTGAGGGAATGAGTCTAGTTGTCTAGCTCAGAGAAAGAATGTGATTTAGAACTCTTAGCCTTCCAGGTTCATGTCTTAGTTCCTTTGCAGTTTTCAGACTGCTTTTGTTCTCTTCTTTATTTATTTATTTATTTTTTTGCTTTTATTCTTGATCAGTATAATCTCTATAAAGGATGGCTATCATGTCATTGCATGTCTACTATATGAAGGCAGTTGTACTAGATTCTTTAGATTCTTTGTAGATTATTATTTAGTGTCCTGCAGTGATTATAACTGTTATAAAGGTAAGAAAATGAATGACCAGAATCTCAGAACTGGAAAACTCTTCTAACAACAGAATAAGTCAAAGAAGAATGGAGATAATATAGGAAAACCAAAACCAATGAAATAAAAGGGATAAAGTACATAGGACTTAAAAAGCCAGAAGATGACTCTTTTATAGAACTAAAAACAATTAAAAAAACAAAACAGATAAAACCTGGTTAGAAGAAAACACAAATATTATGAACAAAAAAGCAATGTAATTCTAGCTATAACAGAATTTTAAAAGTTAATAAGAGAATTCTGAGTTGGGGATGGTGGTATATACCTTTAGTCCCAGCTACTCTGGAGTTTGAGGCAGGTCTCTACATATTTATTATCCTGTTATAAACAGTGTGTCATGAAACAAAGGTTGTGATTAATCCACATAGTGAAAGTACCTGATATATATTTTTCTCTTTTTTTTTTTTTTTTGCGGTGCTGGGGATTGAACCCAGGGCCTTGTGTATGCAAGGCGAGCACTCTACCAACTGAGCTACATCCCCAGCCCCCCAATACATATTTATTGAATGTGTGAATGATCTTATTATATATGACTGAGGTCCAAAGTGGGGGAAGGGTTGAGATAGTCTTTTTGACTTGTCTGAATTCCTCAGTTTTTACCTTTGTCCCATTCTGAGGAGCTCTCTGATTAAGCTCTTATTACTTTCTGAGTAATGAGATTCTTTTGGCTTATTGCCCACAGTTCTCCTTCCTGTCCATGTGTGGTGGCACATGCCTATAATCTCAATTACTTAGGAGGCTGAGGCAGAAGGATTGCAAGTTTGAAGCCAGCCTGGGCAACTTAGTAAGACCCTGTCTCAAAGTGTTTCAGAAATAAAAAGGGCTGGAGATGTAGCTCAATGGCTAAGTGCCCTTGGGTTCAATCCCCAATGCCTTAAAAAGAGAAAAAAAGTTTGTCCTGTTTTTTATTTCCTCTCTTTTCTTTCTCTTTCCTCCCAATGGCCTTTGTTTACCACTGAGTGCCTGAATACCTTTAGTGATCAGATAGATCCAGAAATCTCTAGGGACTTCTTGTCTTTCCTTACCACTTTACTAATTACATAAAAACATCCTATGACTCTGTCCTTTTTTCCTCTCAAAGAGTGGTGATTATAGAGCCACACTATCATAGGATTTTATTACTGGAATTATAGGTCATCTAGTTCTATTCCTTATTACTTGACAGATAAGAATGCTGATACTCAGAAAAGTTAGATGACTTTCTCAGGGTTATACAGCCATGAGTAGCAGAATTAGGACTGAAATCTAAGTCTCCTAACATCTAGATCATATTATCACTGTATTGGACTGATATATCACTATATTGGACTGGTGGACTTTGCTTGAAACACTGGGTCTCTGAGATCCCTGTAGATATGGTTGGATCTATATATAACTTTGAGTGAGATGTGTGCATTTGTCTTGCTTACCATAATTATTCTGACATTTGACCAACTATGTTATGTTTCCTTCTTCCCTGTTCTCAGGTTTTTTTGTTTTTTCTTCCTTAGGGTACCTTTAGCTTGGTGGCATTAGGTATCCCTTAGATGATTTGGCCATAATGTGTAGGTTGAAATGGGGGACAATTTGAAAGGAGTTGGTAAACTCCATCTGTTTCAGTCTTGTTTAGGGACTTTTGATGAATATATACTCTGAACACCAAGTATCCAGAGATCATTTTATTTTATTTTTATTTTTTGGAACCAGGAATTGAACTCAGGGACATTTGGTCACTGAGCCACATCCCCAGCCCTATTTTGTATTCTATTTAGAGACAGGGTCTCACTGAGTTGCTTAGCGCCTCGCTAAGTTGCTGAGGCTGACTTTGAACTCGCAATCCTCCTGACTCAGCCTCCCAAGTCGCTTGGATTACAGGCGTGTGCCACCACGCCCGGCCAGAGATTATTTTAAACACAATATTCTCAGGCGCTGGTGTTAGACACAGACAGAAAGATCATGGGGTCACTAGGGATAGGATAGCACAGGATTGGGATAGGACAAAATGTATGTCATATCATAAGGCCCATCTCTAAAATTCACCATAGAAGTTAGATTATTTTTCCTTATCTTCCTGTCTTCTTCCTCTGGATTAGAACCTGAATGGGAATTTCTCTTGGAACTTTGTCACTGAAATAGCCAGGCTGAAGTGGTCATGATGTTTATATGCAGAGCTAAACCTTGTTAAGGATAATGGAGGTGGTAGAAACTGAGGGATGGTAAATTTACTGTAGAAGGAAGAAATTGGCAGTTCAAGCTGAAAAGTTTTCATTGTTCTCAGTTTTGTTCAGGCCATGAATCTTTCATGAGTCTTCAGTGTGAATGCATGATGAGTTGACATCCTGATCAGTGAAGTATGTCAGTCCAGTGGTCATCACCCCTGCTTCTACACCATGGCTATCACAAAAGCAAGAATGGAAGTGGAGTGGAGCTAGTACTAATTGAATGGTGAAATAGGAGCTCTGCTATGACTTGTAATGATGGCATCTTTTTCATCTTTGTCAGTCTCCCCCTTGTTCACACACACATGCACACACATACACTCTTATCCCTGCCTGGGCCTGTGATAAAGGTTAAGTACAGAGACTGAGGTCCTATCCTAAGTCCAAAAAGATTTGGGAGTAGGGACACACAGGCATTGTTTCATATCTAAATAAAAATTCTGGCTGAGTCAATAATAAACAGGGACTCTTTATTGTGGGGTAAGATGATAGAGGATTTATGATTTTAGATAATAGTCTTTAGACTTGAGAATGGAGGTAGAATTCTTCAGTGTATTTGCCATTGTGATTGGCAATGGAATTTATCATGTAGGTGCTCTGCTTTCTCCTTTTATCCTGAATGACTGAACAGAAGTTTTTGTATAACTTTGAAACTAGAACAGATCTGAATTGCTCTGCTAGCATCCTCTTCGTTCATTTCATTCAGCCTGTTGTTTGAGACTGAGGTATTGATATCCCACTCTTCTTGGGCCCCTAATTCCTGGATCATTTCCAGTGTTACTCTACTATGAGTAGAACCCTTCAGTGGTTCCCTGATGTTCTGAGGACAAATTCCAGTTGCCTTAATATGGCCTACAAGGCTAGCTTACCTTTTCCACATCATTTCTTGCATTTCTTCTGCCATTCATTGTACTCTGTACAAACTAAGGCACATGACTTTATTTTTCCTGCAAGCTTTCCATATCTATTACTTCTCCCAGAATACTTGCTCCTTTTAACTAATTCTTCCCAGTCCTGTAGTTCTCAGCCTCGCTGTCACCAGGATAACTTCTTCAAACCTCTGGGCTAGGCATTTCCCTTTTCTGGCTCACATAGTGCTCTGTAATCTCCCCATACCATACTGTGTTGAATTTTGTTTTCATAATTTCCACCAGACTAAATTCTGTATGAGCAAATATCTTGTTTTATTTGCTGCTGTATTGCCAAGTGTCTAGCTCAGTAACTGATGCTTAGTAGGTATTTTGGTAAATATTTGATTAAGGAATGGATGATTCAACAGAGCTTCTTGTTCTGTGACAGGAATGGGAAAAGGACAGCACAGGATGCCCTCCAAGGATGAGCTGGTCCAGAGATATAACAGGATGAATACCATCCCCCAGGTATTATTTGTTGGCCCTGCTCTAAGGAGGTAGGATTGTTTCCTGGGACTAGTTTAGGCTACAAAGATGGGTGGGGAAAGAGTGAATCTGGAGTAATTTGAAACTCATTTAAGGAATCAGGTTTGCCTTCTGGTGGACACACGTCCCACATTATATGTGCTTTCTGTCGTAAGTGTGAAAGCAGAGACTGAGCTTAAATGAAAATGTAAAGATGCGTTGGGTACAGTGGGTCATGCCTGTATGTAGCCCAGCGACTTGGGAGGCTGAGGCAGGATGATTGTAAATTCAAGACCTGTTTCCCCAGCTTAGCCCCTAAGCAACTTAACAAGACCCTGTCTCAATCTGGCCTGGTTGGGAGGCATAAGACAGCCTTTGACTTGACCCTGGCTAGGGATGGGTCTTGACTGAGGCAGGATACTCCTGGTGTTAGGAAGAGGATAAAAAATGTCCCAGAAAGCTCAGGGAAGAAGGAAAACATTCTAATCATGAAAAAGTGGCTTCAGGGGATGTAAAGCTGGTGGCAGAGCCAGAGACTCTGAGGGTTTCTAGCCTCTGCTTTCTACCATCACTGAGGGTGCCAATAAATCCCAGTTAGGGGTATTATTTGAGGATGTGGGAAATCTGGAAATCCTTTACCAGCAGCCAGTGCTTGAGAATGTTAATGTTCACCCAACTAGGTGAAAACCTGCACAGGCAGTGGAGCAGGATGGTTGAAATTCTCCAGCCAGCCAACTCTTCCCATTATGTTGATAATTTAGGAGATTTTGAAAGGCACCTCAAAGCCTCAAAGGCAATGTATCACAATTTTACTAATATTTTGGTATCAGGTTTAATTACAGATATATGCACAAGTGGAAATGAGCATTTCATAATGTACTTTGATTTCCAAAGAGCAGAACTGGGGGCTATATGTGGTAAATTCTTAGATTTTCTTCATTAGCCTCATTTTAAAGAAGTAATGAATTAGCAATTATGAAAAAGTTTTACTAAATTCTGTTGCCTCTAAACAAAAAAAAAAGACCCTGTCTCAAAAAATAAAAAAGGCCAGGTTGGGGTTGTGAGCTCAGTGGTAGAATGCTTGCCTAGCATGTGTGAGGCACTGAGTTGATTCTCACCACCACATATAAATAAATAAATAAATAAATAAATAAATAAAATAAAGGTCCATCCAAAAAAAAAAAATATATATATATATATATATATATGTATATGTATTTGTGGCCTGGGGATGTGGCTCAGTGGTTAAGTGCCCCTGGGTTAAAAAAAAAAAGTAAAGTTAGAAGCCGTGGGCCCATCCAGACTGATTATGGGAAAGCAAACTTTTGGAGGGTGGTTGAAAGCTCAGAAGATCCCTAATCCTATCCCCATTATCACCAGCTAATGAACCTGTTTGGGAAAAGCCCTAACAGACTACTTGATTCTGTTCTCCTTTGCCTCCTTTTTCAGACTCGTTCCATTCAGTCAAGGTTCCTGCAGAGTCGGAATCTAAATTGTATAGCACTTTGTGAAGGTAGGTAACTTGTCCAGTCCTGGTTTTATTGGGTCCCCAACCTTTATTTCTGATTCAGCTTTGATGTGTGGTCCAGCCAAGGGTGATGTTGAAGCATCATGTCTTCCCTCCCTTGCCTGGACTTCATGCATTAAGCATTATATCTATAATTTCTGGCTCCCTTTCCCCCAGTGATTACATCTAAGGACCTCCAGAAGCATGGGAACATTTGGGTGTGCCCTGTGTCCGACCATGTCTGCACACGGTTCTTCTTTGTGTAAGTCTAGGAGGGACCCTACATATTACTTGAGGAATGAGGGTGGTGTGGTGGCATGGTAGTGTGTGTCTACTGGGAAAAGTCCTTTTCTGTTGAGACTTGTCTGCTGCTGCATGAGTAGAGCTGGCTCTGGGACTTTGACCTTGGAGGTTGCCTTAATATGGCCTACAAGGCTAGCCTTAATATTGGGATGAGTACAGATTATTCGGATCTGTTTAGAGGAAACCAGATAAGCTGAATCCCTTTCATTTTTGAAAGTAGCAAGAAAGGGTTTTGACTTTGGGATGGGGTGTCTACACCCTGAAATATAGTTCTACTGCTTGACATTATCCGGGTATTATTCTTCTTTATGCTCACACTCACCCTATCTTTGGCAGATATGAGGATGGTCAGGTGGGCGATGCCAACATTAATACTCAGGACCCCAAGATACAGAAGGAAATCATGCGTGTGATCGGAACTCAGGTTTACACAAACTGAGGGGGCCCCAGCCCTCGTACCACCCTGTTCCCTAGGATCCATCTGCCCTCATTAAAGGGCTCAGGAGCAGCAGATGAGACTGCCCTGAGGAATCAAGGGGCCATTGTCAAGGGGCAGGAAAAGGATAGAAGAGACGTTCTTCATGGTGGACACTGACCCAGGAACCACTCCACATTTGGATGGCCCACACTGATTCCAATCCCTGATTTGCCCAATTGACTTCACTCTGTTTGTAAATAAAACAATAAAATGGAAGGTGCTGTGGACTGGATATGATCACTGTGGTCTGACTAGCTTTGGCCCAGCACCTACCCCAAGGTTCCAGATGGGGGTGGGTGGGAAGAGTGGAGTATTCCCAGAGTCAGGACTATTTGTGTTGCACGAAGACAAAGCTGAGTCTTTTTAATGTTGTATTCTACAGATCTGTCAACATTTTTATCAAAGGGTAAAGAAGGAAAATCTTCAATCATGCAGATGAAACAACTGAGAATAAAGAATACCATTAATTACTGTTAATCAAGATTTGAAAGAGCTTTTGAGGCCAGAGCAACTCAGATTTCAAATAAGTGTGGTTTGGGAAGAGCTGACAGGTAGAGGATGATGTATTGGTCTGTAACTTGAAATCTTTTTTAGAAAGGCTCCAAGCTGTATACAGTGACACATAACTATAATCCCAGCTTCTTAGAAGGTTGAAGCAGGAGGATAAATTTGAGGCCAATCTTAGTAAGTCAGCAAAACTGCCCCAAAATAAAATTTTAAAAAAGACTGGGGTTGTAGCAGGATTCAATTCCCCAATACTGGGGGTGTGGGGCGGGGGAAGGGGATGGTAGTCAGAAGGAAGTTTGCAGTGGGAATCTCTGTAGGGAGAAGACGGAACTCACTGAAACAGTTATCCTGAAACAGCTGCCTTCCTTTACCACCTTGCTAATCTTGGAAAATTGGGGTTTTGTTTAAGAAAAGCTGCTGGTCTTTCAAGCTGTGCTCTATGTAGTAGTTCTAAGCATTGCTGAGACATGTCGGATGTTTCTGAATACTTTATGAAATAGTAATGAAGAAAACTGGGAATATAAGCACGGAAAATGCAAAAAGCATTTTTAAAGCCTGACTTCAATGGTAGATTTTAAAATTCTGTTATAGTTCTTGATTTATAATGCCTACTCTAGACAATATATTGTCTTTTCATTAACTCTGCTGTACTTTAGATACCCTATGTTGTTTTGTTTTTGTTTTTGTTTTTGGTACTTGGGATGCTTGACCATTGAGCCACATCCCCAACCCTTTTTAATTTTTTTTATTTTGAGGCAGGGTCTCACTAAGTTGTTTAGGGACTCACTAAGTTGCTGAGACTAGCTTTGAACTTTGAATCCTTCTGCCTCAGCCTCCTGAGCTACTGGGATTATAGATATGCTCCATTGTGCCTGGCTCTTTACCCCTTCTTTTCTTTTCTTTTCTTTTCTTTTCTTTTCTTTTCTTTCTTTCTTTCTTTCTTTCTTTCTTTCTTTCTTTCTTTCTTTCTTTCTTTTTAACATTTTTTAGTTGTATATAGACACAATACCTTTATTTTATTTATTTATTTTTATATTGTGTTGAGGATTGAACCCAGTGCCTCATGTGTGCTAGGTGAGCACATTACCACTAAGTCACAACCCCAGCCCTCTTTATCCCTTCTTGATCAAGACGACTTTGTTCTAGCTGGGTGTGGTGGTGCTCTTCTGTAGTCCCAGATACTTGGGAAACTGGGGCAGAAGGATCACTTGAGCCCAGCTAGAGGCCAGCCTGGGCAACCCAGTGAGATATACATAACCCCATCTCAGGAAAAATAAAAAATAAAAAAAAAATCTAATACCTCTGACACTGTAAGTTCCCTAAGGCTCTCAGTTAAGGAAAAATACCTCTTTTCACCAGTAAATGACCTAGCAGTGAGCCCACACTAACTGAAATTCCTGTCTCCTGGGAGGACCTTTGGAACCCATCTGTACAGTAATTCAGATTGCTAACACTGTTTAGTTCTTACCAGGTAAGTGTTGGGTATTGTGCTAAACACTTTAGCAATTTGTTAACATTTTATATTACTTGTGTTTGACATTGGTGTAAGCTGTCTACATGTATTGACTCATAATTATCATATTAATCTTATGTTGCTGTTAGGTGGTATAAATTATTTTTATTTTATTTTTTTTTTTTTTTGCGGTGCTGGAGATTGAACCCAGGGCCTTGTGCTTGCAAGGCAAGCACTTTACCAACTGAGCTATATCCCCAGCCCCTGTTAGGTGGTATTGATATTTTGTAGATGAGAAAACAGAGGCACAGAGGGTAAGTAATTTACCATATTCCACAGCTAGTGACAACAGCCTGATTCCTGAACTCAAGTTCTGTTTCTATGCTACAGAGGCTTTCAAGTCTTTATAGATATGTTTTCACTTAATCCTGACAGGAAAGCTAGAAGACAGGTTTTCTTTAGAGATCTTAATGTGTATAGGGTCTCATAGTGGGCTAGAGTAAACTGTGTTTTTAACCAGTGTGCCCAATTCTAGAATCTGAGCTCTTAATACTCTTCTACTTCCCTGGAGGTTCTCAGAGAGTCCTCAGTGGTGTTCCAGGAACTGGGTGTAGGTATGTGGCTACTGACATGCTATGACTACATTTTTGTTCAATTTCAGAAACTGTTAATAGATTTTTCTCAATTGTAAGCACTTCAGTATGTGATATGGCAAGTGATTAGCAAGTGATGGGATGAGAAGGAATGAACTAGAGTATACCAGAAAAACAAATAACCGAGCTGGCTTCATGGTGTCTCTTTTTTTTTTTTTTTTTTTTGGAACCAGAGATTGAACTCAGGGACACTCGGCCACTGAGCCACATCCCCAGCTCTATTTTGTATTTTATTTAGAGACAGGGTCTCACCGAGTTGCTAAGGGCCTCGCTAAGTTGCTGAGGCTGGCTTTGAACTCGTGATCCTCCTGACTCAGCCTCCCAAGTCGCTTGGATTACAGGCGTGCGCCACCACACCTGGCTCTTGGTGTCTCTTAAAAAAATAGCATATTCATAATCTTTTTATGCCAATAAAATTATAATGAAGTTAATAATTCTTCACAGAAAAGCACCATTTCATAAAGTTTCACAGAAAAGCAGCAGGATTTTGTGGATCTGAGAAGTTTGTAAACCACAGATAATTGTATATGATAAAATTCAAAACGTGAGGTAAAACAAATCTAATTAAAACCTCACAAACACAAGAATGCTTTAATTGCAGGGAAACTTTCTGGGTAAAGCCCAGGTTTCTGGAGAGGAATCTTCTCACAACCTGCAGGGGATATTGAGTAGGTTTTCCCTTTTCCCCAACCTGGCCCTGGCTACTTTGGAGGTGAGGGAACTGGAGGTCTGTAAAAGCCAGGTGTGAGCAACAATGCATCATCCTTCACAGAGGCCAAGGCTGTTGCAAGTACTACACACACTGGTTGACAGTGGCCTTCTACCTTTCCAATAGTTCTGGGCTCATGCAGCATTACTTCTTTTAGACCTGGACACACTTGGTTAGGGATACAGGCAGGAAACAAATTCTTTTTCTCAATTAGTTCCAGGTGGAGAATAGATGGCTGTGATTCTGCACTAAGAATTCAAAAACTCAGTTTAACCTTCTTGTCCTTCCTCTCCTGGTAATTTTCCATTCTGGCTGGGTGTGACCAGGACTTAGTTTGTGGTGAGGATGTGGACATCTATTGGGGAGGAGCCTGTTTGCTTCTTTCATTCTGGCTGGGGAGAGGGAGAAGAATCTGGTGCTGAGTCATGCATGACTGGGTTACTTACCAGCTTCTCAAAGGAGGATTCTGGATGGAGGTTTGGGGATGTTTCAGATTATGGTACCAGTTTTGGGGGACGTGGAGAAGAAGCTTCATGTGTCACATAGTGCTGCTAGAGCCCTCTGCCCCCAGGAATAAGATAGGCTTCACTTCATCTGAAGGGGTATTAGATACCCTGGAGCACAGGACTTTCCACAAATTGAGTTTCAGACCACCCCACTTCCCCAAGATGGGGCTAGAGATGCCACCTGTTAAAAACATTGCCTACAAAAATTACTTTACCTAGAAGAGGACTCAAAATCTCCTTAATCCTAGCTGTCCTTGGGATAAATAGGTCAGGTAGCTGGCAGCCAGTGCACACAGAATGTGCACATGGGTGGAGAGTGTCCAAGGAAAAAGAATTGCAGCAGGAGGACTTATTGGGGGAGGGGAACCTGATGCCTTCCCTGGTTTTCCAAATCTCAATTGTTGCCCCCCCCCCCCGCTCTTACTACACACCCCTGTGTGTCAGATCTTGTAGTCTCTGCCTTCTCCTCAGGGTAAAAAGTATACCCAGGCAGATTGCTTTTGGGGGATAGGGTCTGCTTACACTTCCACATACATGCTGGCTACACTTGTAGGGACAGAGGAGAGCCCAGGATGTGATTCAAGGGAGCAACTTGGTAGGTAAGTTTAGATTGCCCTACAAGTGCTCTCACTTTTTCCAGTAAGCCTTAGCAGGTCTGGGCTATAGAAAGATTGCTGGCGGTCATTAGGCTGACAGTTTCATTTGCTGAGACAGTACTCCATTAGACTAAATAAGGACTCCTCAGACTTCTTGCTTCCAAGTGCTTAAGCATCTTACAGGATCCTCAGATAACCTAGATAAGCAATTGTATTTAAAAAACAAAACAAAACAAAAAACTTGCCAGGTGCAGTAGTGCATGCCTATTAGCCCAGTACCTCTCAAGGCAGGGGGATTGCAAGTTCAAAGCTAGCCCCAGCAATTTAGCAAAGCCCTAAGCAACAAGTGAGATCCTGTCTCAAAAAAAAAAAGGGGGGGGGGGCTGCAGGTGTGGATCAGTGGTTAAGTGGCCCTGGGATCAGTGCTTGGTACCAAACAAAACAAAACCTGGCAGTATTCATTTACTCTTCCTTCTCCTTGGAATGGCCCTCCTACGCCCATCTCTATCCTAACCCATGTTCCTTGTGTAGCTCAGATATCTCCTCCATAAAGCCTTCTCTCCCACACAGCCTGTTTTTTCTTTATCTCCAACAACAAAAAACCAACTTTTTCTTCCTTCCAGGGTTGTCTGGGAAACTTCTGGTATACCACACTCAGATGCCTGAAGAGAGTTTAGGATTCTGAGGAGGGCATGAAATAAATTTAAAAGTCCACCTGTTCTGGCTCTATAAAGGCAGATAAAAGTCCAAAGTAATACATATTTCTGCTTTAAACTGACATACAAGGCTTGTGGGCTGTTCTGGTTATTTGTTGTCCTGGGAGAAATAACTCTGCTATATCAGGCAGAGGCCAAGATGTCACACAATGAAAAAGCCTGTAATCTTATCCTCTTCACCAGAGCCAAATTTTGTCTTTGGGCTTGGGACTGGGTCCAGTATAGTTTGTGGATACACCTATCCCTCAACCCCAAGGACTCCCATTAGAGAGTTAACCATTAGATTCTCAGGTTCTGTGGTCAGCAATACAAACAAAACAGCCACCTGCACCCCTAGTCCAGTGAACCTAACAGCTCCCCTCCCATTCTGACCAGATCAATGAACACAGTGGAAGGGCTTGCTCTGGGGTGAAGAGCCTATGTCCTTCAGCAGCTTTGTTCCCTATAGCACTAGGATTGTTCTGGTGAAGATTCAGAGGGCTGACCATAAGACAAGCTTGAATTCAGAATGATTGTTCTAGCACTTCACCAGGACATTTGTTCAAGACTAGTCAATTCCTAGAGAAAGGCACTGAGTTGAATTGATTCACATTATATCATCTCATCAGGTCCCACTCAATGAAGCAGGAATTGTCCTCAACTTGCTTTTAAGGAACTGGATTCCTAAGTAAATTTATAGGAGATGGTCATAGGACTAATGAGTGGAATTAGAACTAAGAACTGTGTTGTTTCTCAGCAGAAAGAAAATTACCTTAAAGCCTATGTGACACTTTTGCTACATTTAATGTGAGCAAGGATATGCTGGATTAGTCTTTGCCAGATTCGTTATAGAAAACATTTTTATAACTGTCAGAATTAAATATGCAACTGAAGGGCAATAGTTTATCAGATTAATGCATGATTAGTCTACAGATTAATGCATATACACTTCAATCACGGGAATAAAACCCTCTTTGGACTAGGAATGATCTGAGTCTCCTTAAGAGCAGGGCTTTTATTCTCTTGCAACTTTATGTCCTCTCATCACCTTAATTACCAAGTATTTAGTTCCTCCGTACTAGTAAGGGGACCAGAAAAGGTTTATTGAAAAAAAATTAAAGGCTTTATATCATTACAAATAAATTTACTTGTAGGCTGTCACTTTCTCCTCCCAGCTTATCTAACAGGAAGTGCAGTGAAGGCCTGTGATTCAGTGTAGGCAAGGGTGTCTGCCTGAGTAGGTCACACCCATTGGGATGACTTTCCAGGAAAAGGGAAATAAGAACCTAAGAGAACAGACTCCATATTGTGAATTCACAATTGTGAATTCGGCAACATTGTATCTGCTCTCAAAACTTGGCTGAATAAAGTCAAGAATGAAAGCTGTTTAATTGATAATTGCCCTCGTCACTGGTTGTTGAGCCAGTGACTGGGAAATTCCAAAATGCCTTGTAGAAAAATGTAAGAAAATCTTCAACAGTATTAAGTGTTTGACTGGGTTGAAAACAAGTGCTGACTCCTGCAGAAACTATTGGCGCTAATGTCCTGACTATATCTCCTGAAGGTCCTGATGGTCAGTTCTGCATTAACATCAACACTTTGATTAGCTTCCTACTCTTGTTCTGCAGGGTCCCCGACCCTACTAAAATATTCACAAGGTCCCAACCTGTCCTTTCTTTTATCCAGAGTTGCGTTCCAATCTAGACACACTCCCCTTATCTTAGTGCTTCCTATCTCCAGTGCCTGAGCTCCTCCGAAAGCCGCCCAGACCTCAAACCACCCACGACTCTAACTTGCCCATTCAGCTCAGTCAACTGAAGGTGTGCTGGAGCTGGCACCCAAAGTGGTGGGGAGTTTTAGGGCGGGGCCGGAGGAACGCTGCCTAGGGACCTATAAATCTGGGCACCGCCCGGGCAGGCGAGGACAACTCGGGCGGCCTGGGTCGAGCGCCAAGAGAAGAACCCCAGTTCATTCGCCCAAATCCGCTGCAACAGGTGGCCTTGGCGCCGGGAGGAGGGGGAGGTTTGGAAAGGAGGTATCCGGGGATACGAGGGCGGGTCCTCCAGTTTCACCACTTCCCTATTGGCTACCGCAGGCTGTCAACTCGACTTTTATCACGTATCCTTCCGCTACTGAATGTAGTCCTCCCCAAATAGAGAACCTGCCCAATCTGCCTCCGCAGCATTTCCTTCTGAAGATGCCTGCGGCCGGCTAGGACGCAGCGGGGCGGGGCACAGTCAGCCGGGAGCTGGGATTGGGTGCGGGGCGGGGCTGCGGAGGGATTGCAGCTTCGCAGTAGGGTTAACCTTGAGGCGAAGGCAGTGGATTCCCGCACGGGAGCTGCGCGTCTACAGCCTTCTGACCCCTTTCTGCTTTTGCAGCGCAGTCGGAGCCGGAGCACGCCGGAGGTGAGCGGGGCGAGAGGCTGGACTGACTGTCCCTACCTAGGGCCCATCCGCTCGGCAAGCGCTGAATATCGGCCTTCCATCCCACTCAGGTCACTCAGGCTGGGGACGGCGCAGCATTCTGGGGATCTTGAATCCGGTCGAGGTTGGGAGAGAAGAGAAAGGCTACTCGTGCCCAAGGCCTGCTTTCCAACCCTCCCTCCCCCGCTGCTTCCAAAGTCAGACGGGTCCACCAGTCTTTCCTCCACCCCCTCATTCTGGTCCCCTCATCATCATCTTTTTCTTCTCTCTTCTAAATCTAGTTCCATCTTATTTTTTCATAAGTGGTTCCATCCTTGAGTCCCTCCCGCTCGGCTCCTAAATTCGTCTACCTTCCCTCTTCCTTAATCTTAGTCCTTTCGTTTCCCTCATCTACAGCCTCTATGCCCCCGCATTGGGATGCTTTCCTTGTAACGTCTCCTTGAAACAACTCCTTGGGTTCTTCTATCCGTCCACCATTCAGGCTTGTCCGCACTTCCCGCGCCCTAGTCCCCTCCTCATGTCTGCCCCTCCCCCCTCCATTCTAGTCACGTCCGCTCCTCCGCATCCCTCTTACTCTTTCACGCTGCCTGGGTCCCCGCCCCTCCTCCTCCGTTCAGGTCACGTCCCCGCCCCCTCCGTTCTAGTCACGTCCTCTGGCTTCCCCCACCCCACCCCCCGCCGCCCGGGCCTTGCATTGCAGCCCGGTCCCGCTTCTCCATCATTGCTGGAGTCCCAGGCCCCAGTACTGGGCGGGCAGTGGGCCAGCGCCCAGGGTGCAGTGGTCTGCGGATGGGCAGAACTGAGGCCAGTGAAGATGCAGTGGCAATTCGAGGGGATGCAGCAACTGCCCTGGGCGCCGCTAGCGGGTTATGTAATCTTGGTCTGCCCAGCTACAGGAAGAAAGGAACGGGGCTGCTATTGTGGCGCGTCCCTGTTTTGTGCAGCCGGGGATTTCGCCGGCGGCCTATGAGGCCCTCGATCTCGGTCCTGGTCCTACAGGGTGGCCACCGCGCTGCGTACCCTGCGAAGACTCAACCACTCCATCCTGTCGCAGCGAGGCTGCACGTAGCGGCTGGCGTCTGGATCCGCCCCATTTCTCAGGCAGCATTGGCTTCCTTCAGCTATCTTTCACATTTCTTACCACATGCACCGTCGTGGGGTGGGGGAATGTTACGGGGAGGGTAGGCAATCTGTAGTCACTCCAAACAGGTATGGGTCAAGGGCTGTTACAGGGAGTGAGTTGGAGACCAGGAAGACTAGAAGGTTCATAACCCACAAAGATTGCAGGCTAGGGGAAACAAAATTTATCTTTGATCAGTGCTATAACAAAGATACGAGTTTCCTACTGGGAGAGGCAGAATCTCAACCACTCAAAAGTTGGTGCACACACACTAGGTTTGAAGGAGAAGGAAAGCACCTTCCGCTCTAAAAGCTATTTTAAAACCCAATCATAGAGACACGTCTTTTGGCTGCTTAAACCAGGGCATCTATCCTGTTATTTATTCTAAGGTGAGCCTGATAGCATAGATCAAGGCCTGGTGGACAGAGGCATTCTGGACGTGAAAACGGTAATTGGAATCAGGTGTAACTCATTAGTTTACTGAGATGACTGATGGAAAAATAACGCCTCTGGACTGTTTCCTATGTGAAAACTGGGAGTAACATTTTCCTCATGAATGTTGAAAGAGCTGGTCTTTGGGCACATCCTCCAAGTATGTGGAGCTAAGCATCTAATCTCTGATGAGGTGTCCAGAAGAAATGACTGCATGCATATATTATTTTGGACACTGTGCATAATTAGTTAATTCAAAATTGAGCCTGAGGGTCTGAAGTTGTCATTTTCTCTCTGCTATCCTCATGCACATACAGTTAATCTTTTTTGGGGGGGGGGGTAGATGGATCCAATACCTTTGTTTAATTTTATGTGGTGCTGAGGATTGAACCCAGTGTCTCACACAGGATAGGCAAGTGCTCTACTACTGAGGTACAACCACAGCCCCATAGAGTTAATCCTTTGGGAGTTAGACTCTCTGAATACCAAATAGCTGGTGGAAACCATTCTCCTGAGGGATCTTGGTACACTGTTTACAAAGTAACTCATAGTGCTACTTTGCAACTCACTTGGAATAGGAGTTATTTGGTCTCCTGAGAAAGGAGACCTAGATAAAGAAAGGCAGGGATGGGGGTCATCCTATGGTGTTGGATTAAAACTTGCACCACACCAAGACTAAAATCTTCCATTCAGGTCCCTGACTGCTCCAGTGGGTTCTAGGACTTGCTTAGCTTGCTGGTTAGTGTGATGTTAGGATGAAAGGCAGGGGGAATTCGCCCCCAGTTGGCAGTACTGAGGGTGTGGCCACCTAGGGTGCAGAAGAGGCCCTAGGTCAAGACCCCTGGGGCAGCATTGTTAGCAAATAATTTGCCCTCTGGTGGCCAGAGGATGCTTTTGGTAATTCAGTAGGGTTGTTCTGTGGGGAAGGGTAATGTAACTCATCACCAGATCTGTGGGGGAGAGGTTGTTGTGTGGGCAAGATGACTCAACCTTTGAAAGTATCTGCTTTTGAGAGAATTCTCTTCCTTGGGTAAGTGGGGAAACTGCATTGTGGTTTTTGCAGGCTTAAAAAAATCCCCTCTCCCCTTTCAGTGAGTCAAATAATGAAACAGCATGCATTTCCCCAATTAAAAATGTCTCACTGAATGCAAAATGGTTGGTCCAGGTGTCACCAGGCTCTCTGTACTGCCCAAAGAGATTAGGTGAATGGTCATAGGACCCTGTGCCCAGGTAATGCAGTCTGAGTCTTCTCTATTGAGCCAGGGAGCTTCTCATGGGACATGAATGACAAATAATTTCTGTGAAGTCATTTCTGAGTTATTGTGCTTGGCCAAAATTATATGGGTATTAGTCTCCTGTCTAGTACAGCTGCTCTCATTAAAAGCCTTACATTAGAAATAAATAATTTTAGTTTTGAATTCATAGTTTTACAAATAGCATTAAGAACTGCATCCCTGGTGACTTGGCACATTTGATAGTTGATTCCAAACAGCAGCTTACAGAAGTTGCTTGTCTGCCTTCAATATTGTGACATTAAGGTGGGGTCACAGGAAAAACCATTTTATTTCTTAAAGCTGTTTCTTTCTTAACATTGAGGCAGCAAAAGAAATGAGGAAATAACTTTGAGCAGCAAGGTAGGAAATAAAAACAGCTCTTGCAGCCTTTATAAGTTATAAACTCACATGTGTTTTAGTTTGCTTCAGCTTTATAAAAGCAAGTCAGGATATGTTATCTTGGCCAAGACAAAAACAGATCAGAATAGAGGAAAATGACTCATTTTGACAATTACCTCAATATCTGAATCACTCCAAATGCTCAGTCAAATCCTAGTTAACTGGTATGCCACAAGAATAAGTTGCCCCTGTGAACAGAGTTTCATTGCAACCTCATTGAGGGTTTTTCAGATGTTTGAGTTTTATTTGTTTAAAAACTTTGAGGACATTGAGTTGTCATTTTTAATCAATTATGAAATAGTTGAATGATAGAATGTATTAAGACCATTTTTAATACCATATTAGTTTCTGGAACTCACCTTTTTCACTAATAGCCAGACTTAGACTGAATAATTGAGTAGTCTGATTACTTGGGTCTCTTAAAGGAGCTGTTTGGGGTGGGTGGTGGTGTGCAGCCTCTGCTGGCTCTTACTGCTTGCTGGTGTGACTGCTCAGCTCAGAGGTGGGGGCCCTGGTAGGACCTCAAAGTAGTGCCATGAGACCACGCCCTTGCAGTGGTTTGTGCCTGTCTGCACGTAGGAGGGAGAGCTGGACTGCAATACCTCTGGTGGCCTCTGAGACTCCCCCCACTTGTGTCCATAGGCAAAACTCCTGGGAACCTCTAAGCTTCTCTTTCCTGACAGCCAGGGAGCAGTGTTTGGAATACAGGCAGGGGCTCTGGTGGGGAGATGCTAGGACCAGCTATACTGGGGCAGTGAGGTTGCTGGTGATAGGTTTTCAGACTGTAGACCAGCTTGACTGAATTCTGCAGTCAAAAAAATTGTCTGAAGGGAATCCTATCCCTTCCAAACATCTTTAATCAACCTGCAATTTATACTTCTTAAACTTTAAACAACTTAAACTCTGGCAATGATTGAAAGAAGATTTGCCTCAGCAGTCAGTTATAGCACATAAAGTGCAAAGTGTGCCCTACCCATTTTGGAGGAGCCCAGGAGTTTTGATTAAGAAGTAGGGAAGTAGAGACTTTAATTTTGAAACTATCCTGCTATCCTCCTTTGGTAATTAACATTAGAGAGCAGACTAACAAATATCACTTATCAGATGGGCAAACATTTTTAAAGTCTGACAATATCAAGTACTGGCAAACATGTGGGAAGGCAGCGACTCACAGTATTGGTTGGTTAGTTGAAAGCTGATACAGACAGAATGTAGTGCGATCATCAGTATTTAGTAAAATAGAAATAAACGTGCCCCATAACCCAAGAATTCCATTTCTGGGATACATAGAGGCTCACACATGTGCAGGAGACATAATAGGGGGAAATTGGTTTAATGTGGGGGAGTGGTTAGCTACCAGTAAGGGAGTACATAAATAAATGATCATTTATACAATGGACTAGTATAGTAGTTCACATGAACTAGCTAGATCCATATAGCAACTGGATGGATCTTAAATGGGGTACTGAGTGAGAAAAATTATTCAGTGATATTCACAGCGTTCAAAATGGTCAACAATCCTATAGGGTTTGGTATATAGATAAACTGGTATATAATGAACTAGACTGGTATATAATGAACTAGAAATATACAGAATTCATGATATTTGGGAGCCAAAATTGACAATAAGGAGTGAGGAATGATAAATGGGGAAGGTTGGAGGAAACTGGGGTGGGGGGAATGAATGTATAAAATTGTTATTTTTATTTTTAGAAAGTATAAAGAAAATACAATTCAGTGTTAATGGTCAGTTCTGGGTGGTAGAAATACAGATGTTAAGGGTTTTTTTTCTAATTCAAAAAATTAATTAAAAAATTCAAAAATAAAATAATGCAAGCCTATGAAGGCTGCTGTAGGGAGACACTGGTACTCTGTCAGTGCTCTTGGACAGCTGTCCCTGCTTTTCCTTCTTAATCCTGTACCTGACCCCAACTGTGGTACAGAGGATCTCCTTTAAAAGCTGAACCTCAGTTTACTCAGGCCATCACCCATCCTAGCTATGCTTGGCTTCAGAGGTCCCTAAATCAAGGACCCAGTGTCCTGGCTGCTTCTAGACTTTGGGAATCCTGCCCAGAAGCACTACCCCATTGCTTAAGCTTACTGAGAAGGCACCATGTGCCAACACAGCAAAAGGCTCTCCCAGATTTCTTCCTTGAGGCTGAAACCAGTTCTCTACTCTGAGCATCTGGGATACAAACCAGGAAATCCTTGGCATCTGAGGGTATCAAGGGTTCTCTGACTCAGGACTTCCTGCCTGAAAATTGAGTGGTCTTGGGCTGGGGGTATAGCTCAGTTGGTAGAGTGCCTGCCTCACAAGCACAAGGCCCTGGGTTCAATCCCCAGCACCGCAAAAAAAAAAAAAAATTGAGTGGTCTTTTGTTTGGCATCCGCTTTTATACCCTATTCCACACTGCAGCTTGAAATAGGTCTTTAGGCTCCTGCTGATGAGGTTCATGTCACTTACTTAGTTCTAGCCCTGAAGAATGTCTGTTCCTCATGCCCACACACAAATGCACTGCTGTCTTTATTCTTGTGTTCAGGATGAACATGTTTTGCTCCAGACCTTAGACCAGGTTGCCATGGCTAGCTCATCACTCAATTTGTGTTTCCATAGTCCATATATGGCCAGTCTTGGAAGCTCTTCTTCCCTTTTCCATCCTGAGAAAGAGCTGCTAGGGAGGCTGACCTAAATGCCCAAATATTGTGATACAAACCTTTCTGATGGATGCTGGAGTTCTGAAGAGTTCAAAATTAAAAGCCCTGTTTGTTGGCTTGGAAACTATGGGGAGCAAGTGGATGTCAGAACAAGGAACTCACTCTTGGACCTCCCAGCAATATTTGAGAAAGTGGACATGAAGTGCCATCATTATTGGGTTGGTCTGTAAGATGAGGTTGGTATCGAAGCATAATTGATACAGAGCCCTGCTGATTAAAAATTGGCTTAAACAGATGCAGACTCATAGGCCAAGTTAGTTTATTAGGGCAGAATGATTTGAACCTTTGTGAAATATAGAATTGGTGGAGTGAAGCACGAATCTTTCGCAGCATGATCTGACAATAGTGCTGGCTCTAAGAAGCAGAGCATTTGATATTTTTTATATGGTTCCACCCTCTGGTTTTTGAGGAATGGTCAAAGTATTGTGTCTGGCCCAAAGGAAACTAATGTAAAGTGCCAGGAGCTGACTGAGATGAGATGGGAAAGGGTAGAATTAGGCACTTGGAGTTGAGCCATGTTGTGCCTGCTACCACCTGTCAACCCAGATTAAGGCCTCGGATTATGTCTCGTTTCTCACAGAGGAGAAATGGCTGTGAGGAAGATCCTACTGCAGGGGCTCAGGATCAAGAGTAAGGCTTGTCCTTTACCTGGGCATGGTGTTTGCTGCTCTCAGTGGACACGCCAGGCTTCCACTCCTGACTGGAGGTTGGCTCTGCATGTCTGTGCCTCCTGAGGAGGAGGATGCAGTAGTGAGTCAGACTGGCATGGGTGGGGCTGCATGTCCTGGCAGGCACTGTCCAGGCAGCTGGCAGGCAGGAGGGGAATGTTTCCCAGAAGTACACCCTAGGAAATCAGGGCTGCTTTCTGGGCCCAGGGGAGATCCCAGAGGATGTTTTACCGACACTATAGGTGAGAAAAGGAAGGGATGGGCAGCTTGTATTGGGGAGCATAGGAATTTTTGGAGTCAGGAGGGTCTCATGCAAGCTCTTTGTGACTACTGGTGTGTAAATCCACTGAAATTCCAAACACGTTTTCATTTGTCATTTTTGTACTAAATAGCAAAGAAGTAGAGCCTGTAGACTTCAGATTTAAATTTGAGGTGGTGAAATAGGGTCTGTTTGAGGCCAATATTTAGTTGCTAATGGCATTTCCTGGTCCTGGGGATAACCTTGCTGTACCAGAACATTCTTTTCACAAAGGTTTTACTGTGAAGCTTGGGAGTAACCAAACAGGAAAAGAAATTTGCTGGATTTGGGCATGGAACTAACAGACTTTTGGCATGGAATTGTCCTTTGGACTGGTTTTGGTTTTTTGTTTTGTTTTGTTTTGTTTTGTTTTTTGTTTTTGGCCTCAAGGTTCTCAGTGGATCAGGGTTGACCTTCCTAAGTCATTGAAAGTGGCCTGCAATGCATCTGTGGTCTAGGGCCCAAGGCACATAATCTGTCTCTGTCACATTTAAGCAGAGTATTTCTGAAGGGTAGAGCAGCAGTTAATACCTGTCACTTCATATTTCATTTAATTCCAACAGTTTATAGGGCACTTGTACACGTGTTATTCTCAGAAAAAGTATACTTGTAATTTTTCTTTTTAAAAATATTTCATGTTAGAAATTTTATTAATAAGAAAAAGAAAAACTTTTGCTGTAATTCTGCCACTCAGATAACATACTGTTAAAAATTTGGTGTATATCCTCTAGACCTTTCGTGCATGTTTAACTTGGTATCCTTTTCCAAAAGTGGGGGGCCAAGTCCCCCCATACAGCAGTGGGGTGTTAATAAATCATAGGCTAAAGAGACTTCAGGGGAAGGCAATCTTTAGGTGTTGGGAGTATAGCACCACAGGAGAGCCAGTAAGAGCCCACTCTTAACTTGTGAATTTTCTATTAACAGTTTCATGGTATTTTCTTGGGATGCTTCTGTAGTTTTCTGTGTATCATAGTTGAACCTTTAGGAGCAGCGTCCACTCAGACACCTGATTATTAAGGTAATTTTTCTTTTACCCCTAAGAGCTTTAGTTACACTCAGCTTTTACCTTAATCCTTATATAGTTCTCCAGGGCAAACCTTATTCAGCTCTGAGCGGTGTATGCAGGTGGGGCCAAGGAGCTGCCAAGGTGCTGAGCCAAAAACAGAGCATTCTATCACCGGAAACCCAAGCCCAGGGAACCAAAGGTATGACCTGATAATGAAGTGGCCCCAAGCTAGTCTTTGAAGGAAGACCCAAGTTCTCAGGTCTAGAGAAGAGCCAGTTGATGGTTTTTCAAAAGAGTGGAATTTGTGACTCTGTTGCACTCGTATAGTCTTTGGACTGGATGACATTCTCTGGTGGAGGCCACAGCAAAGCCTTTGTGTTCTGGTTGGCCTAATGTGCCAACTCAGTAATATTCCTTTAACAGCCGGACTTACCTAAGCCCAGCTGGGAGCCCTGAAGATTTGTGAGCCATCCCTCAACCATGAGTAAGATAAAGGGACCCTGGCTGAACAGGGTGTCCTGTCACTTTAGGAGTTCCTCAGACTTGGGGGAGAGGAAAGGAGGTATGACTGTTCTGACAGAGAGGTCTTAAGTTAGACAAAAGGTCATTTAGCAGACACAACTGCCTCCAAGTATTAGGGTGCTAGGAGAGACAAAACCAATTAGTCCTAGAGGAGAGAACTGACTTTCATTTTGGTACCTAGTATATATTAGGAGGTTAGGAAAAGCTAATTGAAATCAACAGTCTGTTTGCCACCAGGAATAGTTGGCCAGTATCTTAGTCCCCCTTTAAGAGTCTTCAATTCTGAATAGAGCATGGTGACTTATACCTGTAATCCCAGCCACTTGGGAGACTTGAGGCAGGAGGATCGCAAGTATGAGATAAACCTCAGAAATTTAGTGAAACTGTCTCAAAATTTTAAAAGGGAGTTTAGATGTAGCTCAGTGGTAGAGTGCCACTGGGTTCAATCCCCAGTACCACACCAAAAAGTAAAATTTTAAATTCATTTCTATAGTTAAGGGCTTGTAGCCATCAGTTTTCCATAGCCAGTAGACTATTTGCTCAGTCTACAAAGCTCTTTGGATCATTCCCAAACCTTGGAGATGGCAGAGGTGGTTTAGATGCATCTCTCTTGGAGCGACCCAGAAAAACTGCTAAGTCAGGGATGGAATAAGGGTCCTTGATTTGAGGCCCTGAGATTTGGGGAGAGGTGGAGCAGGCCTTATTCCTGAGCTTGGGCCAGAGCCTTTTTTTTAGAAGGAATAGCCCTTGGTCCAAGGACTTTGATGAGAAGGATGTCTGGTTTCTGATTCACATCCTTCCCTAGTAGTTCTTCAGATGGTGCCCAGAACTTTCTCCTGGGTCTTTGTCCTCTTAATTAGCTAACCAAACACTGGAAGCTTCTCCTGAATTCTTCGAACTCTCATCAGCTAACTCACCGGCTCAGTGAGTTTAGTTGTAGGTCAGTAATAAAGTAAAGCAAAGGTCAGGGCAATTGTAGGGATTGTGACCTGGGCTGGTTAATTACCTGGAACAGATGGTCCTGTTATTGAGAGGTAGTGTACTTGTCAGACTTAGAAAGGGAAGCAGGTGGAACATTAAAAATTAGTTGGGAAAACATAATTTCCATATATTGGAACTGTCTTACTAATGTAGTTATAATAATTTGACATTGTGTGTGTGTGTGTGTGTGTGTGTGTGTGTGTGTTACTAGGGATTGAACCCAGGGCCTTACACTCTGCCACTTAGCTATGCCCCCAACCCAGTTGTAATGACTTTCTCTATTTCTTTTTTTTGGTACCAGGGACTTAACCACTTTATCAGGGGCACTTAACCACTGAGACACATCCCAGCCCTTTTTTGTTTTTGAGACAGGGTCTTGCTAAGTTATTGAGGCTGACCTCAAACTTGGAATCCTCCTGCCTCAGCCTCCCAAGCCACTAGGATTACAGGCATGCACCACTGCACCCATCTTATAGTGACTTTAAAACTGTACCAGTACCATTGTGATTATCCTTGGTTGTGTGTAAAATTGCTTTGCATATCTTAAACTTCTCTGACCAAAACTAGATGTGTGTGTTTCTTCAGAATCCTGGATTGAAAGTTTTGCATTCAGAGTTCCCTTTCTAATTCTGTGTGTGTGTGTGTGTGTGTGTGTGTGTGTGTGAGAGAGAGAGAGAGAGAGAGAGTGTCAGACAGACAGACAGACGGACAGACAGAGATAGTGTTTCTGAGACAGTGGGACCCATAGAAAGAACATGCATGCTTAAGTCAAACAACTCTGGAACTCTGGGTTGGAAATCTTGGTAGGCTGCCTGCCACTTGTGTGACCTAGATGAGGTACCCAGTCTCTCTGAGTCTGTTTCCTCATCTATAAAATGGAGACATGAGGATAAAAACAAAACAGTGTCATGGGGAACTTTGCTTCCTGTTGATGCATTAATTTTGTTACCTGCTCTCTTACCTTGCAGGAGTTCAAGTATAAATTTAGATGGTGCTCTGGAATAGTGAAAACCGCTAGGATTCTGGAACTAAGACTTACTGGGCAGTGGTTGTTTCTACAACCAGGGAATCACTTGGGTTTGGGTGAGGACTGCAAAGAGGCCATGGGGTACTCCACACCAAAGCAGATGTTTGTAGCTTTGAGACAGCTTGTCATACAAAGATCTAGACTAACTAAGGCATGAAGTACAAACAAGTTGTTTATCACTGGAAAATTGGTTACAGCTTCCTTTTGTGGAAGCTTCTTCAGTGCATGTAAAATGGTATTATTTATAGGGTTTGTGGGAGAGCTGTCAAAAGTAGATATCAGCCCAGTGTAAAAGAGAGCTGCTTACTCTAAGTCCCCGGGGAAGGACATGGATTTGGTAGGAGGTTTGAGTTTGTTCCTTAGGTTCTTCCCATTTGCTCACAGTTGTGGGAACCCTTTGCCCAATTTGAAAAGTGCCCACATAACCAGAGCATTTCTGGCCTTCCTGTGGCTTGTGCACAAAGCATGCTTATTGAGTTAATGTGTAAGCAGGAGACAGCCTCCTGTGCTAAGTGGCATATTAACCACTTCTCAATCTAATTGCTCTCTATTTAATTCCCTCGGACCCAGGACCTCAGAAGCCATGCCGAAGCCCCATAGTGAAGCCGGGACTGCCTTCATTCAGACCCAACAGCTGCATGCAGCCATGGCTGACACGTTCCTGGAGCACATGTGCCGCCTGGACATTGACTCTCCGCCCATCACTGCCCGGAACACTGGCATCATTTGTACCATTGGTACGTTTGTGTGCCCCTCCCCCAGATATGGGTTTCATGTGACAGTGGCTAGTTCTCTCCTGAAAAGACTAAATCAATGTGTCATAGCAAATAGGTGCTCAGTGAGATGCAACACAGATTTTTTTTTTTTCCGATTTTTTTAGTTGTTGATGGGCCTTTATTTTATTGGTTTTTTTTTTCTTTTTTTTTAAATTTATATGCGAATATAAATATATATGAGAATTGAACCCAGTGCCTCACAAATGCTAGGCAAACACTCAACCACTGAGCTACAACTTCAGCCCGCCACACAGAGCCTTATGGGAACTGGGTCAAAAGGAGTTGCAATTAAGAATTGGTATCTTTTATATTTTCTGCGATAGTCAAAATTTAGAGGATATCCTTTTATAATTTTTTTTTTACACAATACCTTTATTATTTTTATGCGGTGCTGAGGATTGAACCCAGGGTTTCACATGTGTTAGGCAAACTCTACCACTGAGCTACAACCCCAGCCCAAGCGTGTCCTTTCTTAGCAGATCTTTAGACGAACATCTCAGAGACCTGGGAAATACCATTTTGACATGCTCTGTGCCACTAAGATACTGTGGTTGGACATCTGGCTGAGCTTCAGGACAAAGAGGGACTGGCTAAGTCTTTCCTTATTAGCTAGGAGCCTGCAGAATTTGAAGGAAATCGGAGGAGTGTCCTCCAAAATCAAGAAAGTTGGCTAGCACAGTAGTAGTCTTTTACGTACTTTTGAAAGATTTTTGTGCTGTCTGGGGAGGAAACATTTAGGGGGAAAAAAAAAATTCAAGACTTTTTAAAACTTAAGCAAACTTATTATGTTTTCCTACTTGAATATCGTTTTTCCTACTGTGGCTTTAAAAATGTTTTCTGATAGGCCCAGCCTCCCGATCAGTGGAGATGTTGAAGGAGATGATCAAGTCTGGAATGAACGTGGCTCGTCTGAACTTCTCTCACGGAACTCATGAGGTGAGACTCAGCTGCATAGTGTGGTTCCAGGGGTAGCTTGTAGGAAGCAGAGAGGGAATGCCACATTTGTTTAGCCACAGTGGACCAGGCATGTATGAGTCTGAGTTTCACTGTCAATGAGACATTGTCTTTACTTGCCCATCCCTGCTCTCCTCCTTCCTGCTTTCCACCTCCACTGGCCAAGTCTCCATAAGGAGACAAGACCTGCTTTGTCATTGACTAATTCTCCCGTGCATCTGGGCTACCAGTAGCACTCACAAAGGAAGGCATGGAAGGGTACTCCTGGAATCTCCTCTCTGGCGGCGAGCTGTGGTGTCTGCCTACAGCACTCCATACTCCTGGGATTTCTGCAGGGCTCGTATTGCTGTGTTGAACCTTCATCTAACAGGTTAATTCTGACCTCACTGAGACCCGGGATAACCAGACAGTCCAGAAGCGTTTCCACTGTTGCAAGTTAGGAGCAAACCATCAAGCACTGACACTATTTGGATGTGGTACCCTACTCCATCAGCACTGTATTCCCAGCCCCTCTTTTCCAGGGATTCTGGAGTATTAAAATAATCAGTGGGTACTCCTCAAGAGCGTGGTGGGAATGTATTTGACCTGGGGCTTTACCCAGGACCAGGTGGTAGCTATTGGGAAGGCTGTTCTCAAGTTTGGAAGAAACCCATTCTGAGCAGTGTGGGGTGGGAAGGGTGTGGTGGGATGGGCTGCTCCCTGAGGGATTATGCCTTTTAAAAACCTTCAGACTTGACTATGGATATCCCATAGACCATGGAATCTTGTACTGGCATTGATGGACCAGTGATGAAAGAGGGAAACTTTCCCCTGTCTTGACCTCTCTACTTCATTCAGAGTAAAGAAAATGCTACCCTGTAAGGTCAAGTGGTAAGGGGTTGCCCTCTGACCTTTGGAAGTTGGTATTAAGTTTGGACTAAAAATAAATCCTCAAGAACAGCTATCCAAGGAGTGAATTCCTCCTTTTTGGAAACATGAGACTCTTCATCATAGACTCCCTAACCCATGTTCCATAAACAGCCTATGGCCTGGGAGGAGGCTGGCCCCCAGATGTCATGGGGGCCTTTCCTAGTCCAGCAGACACCTAGACAGGCTAAGCATAACACTGCTGTTGACATTCTGTAATTTTTCAAAAGGAGAGGACTTTTCAGCAAATCAACAGAAATTAACTATAAGTTAATTTAGCTTAGCTTAATGATAATACAAAATGCAACAGCGACTGGGCATGATGGCATATTCCTGTAATCCCAGTGACTCAGGAGACTGGGAAACAGAATAGGGAGTTCAGGCCAGTCTCGGCAGCTTAGCAAGTTTCTTTCCCCCTAAGAAACTTAGTGGGATTCTGTCTCAAAAATAAAAAGTAAGCTGGGTGCAGTGGCGCATGCCTGTAATCTCAGCAGCTTCCAGTGGCTGCGGAGGCTGAGGTAGGAGATTGAGTGTTCAAAGCCAGCCTCAGCAATAGGGGACATGCCAAGCAACTCCGTGAGACCCTATCTAAATAAATACAAAATAAGGCTGGGGATGTGGCTCAGTGGTCCAGTGCCCCTGAGTTCAATCCCTAATACCCCAAAATTAAAAAAGAAAGAAAGAAAGAAAGACAGACAGACAGATAGATATAAGGAGCAGACAGACAGACAGACAGACAGACAGATAGATATAAGGAGCTGAGGATATGGCTCAATAATTAAGTGCTCCTGGGTTCTGTCCCCATACCCCAAAAGGCGCGGGGGTGGGGGAGCAACAGTGAAGATCTGCTCACCATTGATCCCCACTGCTGGAGTCTGCCACTGTCTCCTCTGCAGAGGAGGGAACAGAAATAGATTTTGAGAGTTGACCTTTGATGGGGCTTTATCGCTTCTTCCATCCAGTAAAATAATACCACCCAGCTCTGAAATGGCAATGGTGAGTGGTATCTGCTTCATTTGTGGGACAGGGTCTGGCTTGGATCTTGATGTCTTTAAACTAGAAGAGGTGTTTGGAAATTATCTGTACTTTAATTCAAGATTAGAGTTTTTAGAATTTTTTTTAAGTGCTTCTTATAAATTTAATTTTAGGTTTTAGACAAAGATGAAGTTTTTCCCTGAGATTGGGGTTTTGGAAACATCTGAAACTTTGCCAGTATTGTGTAGTGACATGTACACATTTTTAGTTTGACTGCATTTCAGGACTCTGATTTCAAACACACCTTCAACTTAGAACTGGGACATACTTTTCTGCTCCTTGTCAAGTTTGAGTACTCTTTAGAGAACTTCGAAATTGCTTTCTCTGTCTTGCTCTGACAGAGGGACATCTTGTGTTTACTTATCTTCTAGCAGCTTTGGCAGTGTCTCTAGCCCCCACTTTTGGCAGTTCACATGGGCAAGATGTGTACTTGCTGAGCATGCGCTTCCATAATGCCATGTTGGCCGGAAAATACTGACTTTTAAACAATCTAAATTTAGAGTCTTCTACAAGGACAGCACTGATGGCTGGCTCTTCACCATTTGATGATATGCCAGCCAAACCATAGCTGTCCACAGTGAGTGTGACACAGTGCACCTTCCAGAAACACACCAAAGATAACCATGTGGGTGATTTAAATAATCCCTAGTAATCTAATCATTAATATAATATACTATTTTACATCCCCAGATCAAAAATTCATATTTATTTAAGACTCAGTTACAAAAATATCACCAAAAAATATTCAAGTTTTATAAAATAGAAAAATTATATAGACACATTGATGTAATTCTTTAATGAAAACTAGGAACAATCTAAAGTGTAGTCAAGAAAACTTAAATTTCTAATTGCATTTATTCTAGAAAGCATAAATCTTAAGGTAAATGAAATATTTATCTCAAAACATTAGGAAAATTAACCAAAGAAGGACAACAAGAAGGAATTGATTTCATAAAGACATAGCCTAATACAAAGAAAATAGATTTGTCAGATTAAAAATTGATACTGTGGGGAGATGGATGAACAGACCTCTGGAAAGCCTCTGCTGGGCTGGAAATGTGGCTCAGTGGTAATTGTTTACCTGACATGTGAGGCCCCACGTTGATCCCCAGCATAGAAAAGGAAATAGTTCATATACATTAGAAGAGATTTTCAAGATCAGGAGTTTTAACTTAATTTCTATAAACTTAGGTGAAATAGACTATTTTCTAAGAAAATGTAAATATTCAAAAGGTAGAGAATATGAGTAAACCAATTGCCTTAAGTTGGGAAAATGACTGACATTTAGCTTCCTTACAAATGTTAAGGGCCAAATTATTTTTTTCTTTTTTTGAGGCATTGAAGAGCAAACCCAGTGCTTTGTACATGCTAGGCAAGTGCTCTACCACTGAGTTCCACCTTTAGCCCAAAGCCAAATGGTTTTAATGGCTAAATTTTGTATCCTTCAAGGAACAGTTTAATCCTTCATTGCACTGTTCCAGAGGTTATAGAAGCGCAGAAAGCTCCCCATCATGTTCTTTTGAAATCAGTTCACCCTGATACTAAGGTGTCGGGCAGGAAACAGAGACAGTATCAAAACCAGACTAACCAGGTTAATACTAAAGGTTAGTACTCTAGACCAGCCAGTCTTACTTAGATGCAGAAATCATGACAAAAATATAGCAATTCAAATCCTGTAGTGTGTTAAAAGAATTTCATAACTCGTGATCAAGAAAATCTTACTCTAGGAGCTTAGTTATTCTAGGAATAGTTGTAATGTAAGATGATAATAGGTAACATTTATTAAACGATGACCATCTTTTACTCATATCCACTCTAAGGAAAAAGGCATTTGACACCAGGTGCAATGGCACATACCTGTAATCCCAGCAACCTGGGAAGCTGAGGTAGAATTGCAAGTTCAAGTCCAGCTTCAGCAACTTAGTAAGAACCTGTCTCAAAATAAAAAATGAGAAAAAGGGCTGGGGATGTGGCTCAGTGGTAATCCTGGGTTCAATTCCTAGTACAGAAAAAGAAAAAGGCATTTAATGATATTCAGCACCCATTCCTTTATTTCTGTGATGTTGGGTGTCAAACCAGGGCCTTTTACATTCTAGGCAAGTGTGCTACCACACACCTAAGCCCCCAGCATCTATCCTTTGCAAAAATTTTCCTATTTCTCTTCTTTTTTTTGGAACCGGGGATTGAACTCAGGGACACTCGGCCACTGAGCCACATCCCCAGCCCAATTTTGTATTTCATGTAGAGACAGGGTCTCACTGAGTTGCTTAGGGCCTTGCTAAGTTGCTGAGCTGACTTTGAACTTGCCATCCTCCTGCCTCAGCCTCCCGAGTCGCTGGGATTACAGGCGTGCACCACCATGCCCGGCTTCTAGTTCTCTTCTGTTCTATATTTTTTGTTGTACTATTACTGGCTTGCAATAGAAAGAAATTTTCATAAGAACCTCTACAAAACAAACACACCAGTGGTCCTTCATTATAGAGTGTGTGGGTTCCAAGCTGAGGATTTCAGACACAACCTTTAGGCAGCACAGTCCTTGGAGATTACGTTATGGCTCCAGCTCTGCACCAACCACATGCAAATAGCAAGCAGGCCAGCTTGCAGTTACTGCCCTCATGGACGAGGTGTGATTAAAGGACAAGGCCCATAAAGTGCTCAATAAAGTACCCCTGTTATCAGCAATGTCACAGGGATTATAATATCTAAGAGCTCTTTTGACATCTTATCTTGGTTGAGTCTATTTTTAATCTTAACAGTAGTGGGAAAGGGCTTTAAGGGAAGATTCAAGCCAGGATTTATTACAAGTGAATAACAAAAGGAAATTGCTTCAGGAAAAAAAGCATCTGACCACCTTTCCCTATTCCTCCCTAATTAGAACTCTAGAGAGTGATTATGTAACTAGGTCCATGTGACCTTAGTAATGAATTATTTAGCTTGGGCCACTTTGAGCTTAAGTCAACAACTTTCAGTTTGAATTGTAGTTGGGATCAATAAAGAAAAAACACAGAACCTGATGCTGATAGCCGGGGAAGTCTTATCCAAATGAGTCCTTTGCCCCAGTTTTCTGCTTTATTTGCTTGGGGTGTGCTCAGTGAATCCTAGGGACAAGAGAACAGTCAAAGGGACACAGATGAGACATGTTCACACCCATGACTTTAGTGGGGTTTGGTGGCAATATTCTGAATGTTCCCAAGACTTGCTCTTAGAGTAAGTTGGTATGGGAGTGTATAGAGGGATGCCTAGTGCATGGACAGTAGTAAGGTTAGAGCATGGTGGTAGAGGTCTAGAACTTCCACAGACTTTTCTAAGTGATCAGTTTCAGCTCTGGGGCAGGGAATGGATATTGGATCTGTGTGTGGGAGGACATTAACCTTCCTCCTTTCCCTCAGTACCATGCAGAGACCATCAAGAATGTACGTGCAGCCACTGAAAGCTTTGCTTCTGACCCTATTCTTTATCGGCCAGTTGCTGTGGCTCTGGACACTAAAGGACCTGAGATCCGAACTGGGCTCATCAAGGGCGTGAGTATCTTAGGGAGGAGCAAGGAGGAAAGTAGCCCCAGAGACGCCTCCTTGATAGTCTCTGTGCTGTCTGGATGCCTTTAGAGTTTAGGTCTAAAAATGAAGGTCTTACTTTCATCGCTATAAAAAAAATGTTAATTTGATCTAGTTTTCTTGAAAATGGTACCACAAAGGAACTGGTTTTTAGTCTCAAAGCCACTCCCAAGTCTCTCACTTTGGGGAGCAATTTCTTCATATCCTGGACCCCTCCCGCCCCCGGTCATTGAGTAGCACAAATTAAACATAGTTCTTTCCCTGGATTATTCCCTTGAAATATATGAAGTTAATTCACGAAGGAAAAAGTTTTCTTATTTGATCTGGGATTTGAACATTGTTCCTTGGGGGAAAGAACTTTGCCGTTCCTGTCAGGTGGTTGGGTTATTGGCTTCTGCAGTCTGGACTCTTACATTCCTCTGGTCCATAGAGCGGCACTGCAGAGGTGGAGCTGAAGAAGGGAGCCACTCTTAAGATCACTCTGGATAATGCCTACATGGAGAAGTGTGATGAGAACACCCTGTGGCTAGACTACAAGAACATTTGCAAAGTGGTGGAAGTGGGTAGCAAGATCTATGTGGATGATGGACTTATTTCTCTGCAGGTGAAGGAGAAAGGTATGTGGGGGTGTCAGGCCTAAAAACATCCTTGACACAAGAGAGGAAGCAAGGTTAAATCAATACCTTCTCAGAAATCCCTTTCATAACCCATTTATCCTCAGAAACCACTCAGTCTAATTGCACTCCTGGAACATATGAGAAGATTTATTTTTTTTATCCATCCTTGATACTTATTTACTATCTGCTTGCTTGCTTCCTTCAATATGGTAGGTATAGGACTGTGTGTGCCTGAGAATGATAGCTAAAATTTAAACATTTTATTTGGTAATGTGTTTAAATTTTAAAATAATTTTATGAGTAGGTATTATTATCCTTACTTAGAGATGAGGAAGCTGAGGCACACAGAAGTTAATTGAAATGTTCAGGGTCACACAGTTAGTGGACTTGGGGTTTGAACTCTGGTTATGGCTCTAGTGCCCACCATGTACCACTTTCCAGGTCACTGAACTGGAGAGAAAACCTTGCTGCCTGCTACTTGCCTTCCCACTGAGGTGTGCCCTCATTCCTCCGTCTCCCCTCCTTACTCTGTTTTGCACAGGTGCTGACTTCCTGGTGACAGAGGTAGAAAATGGTGGCTCCTTGGGCAGCAAGAAGGGTGTGAACCTTCCTGGAGCTGCTGTGGACCTGCCTGCTGTGTCAGAAAAGGACATCCAGGATCTGAAGTTTGGGGTTGAACAGGATGTGGACATGGTGTTTGCATCTTTCATCCGCAAGGCATCTGATGTCCATGAAGTTAGGAAGATCCTGGGAGAGAAAGGAAAGAACATCAAGATTATCAGCAAAATTGAGAATCATGAAGGAGTTCGGAGGTAAGTCCCCATCTTCCTCATTTCCATTCCACCTCAGCAATCTGAAGGGCAAGATGTATCCTATGCCTACCTGATTCCCAAACCTGGCCACTTGTCTGTCAGCCTCCTAAGATTGGTCCAGACTTGCTGAATCAAAGTGTCCTGGGGAGTAGAATATATTGGGGTTTTTTTGGTTTTTTTTTTTTTTTTTTTTTTTTTGGGAACCAGGGATTGAACTCAAGGACACTCGGCCACTGAGCCACATCCCCAGCCCTGTTTTGTATTTTATTTAGAGACAGGGTCTCACTGAGTTGCTTAGGACCTCACTAAGCTGCTGAGGCTGGCTTTGAACTCACGATCCTCCTGACTCAGCCTCCCAAGTCGCTTGGATTACAGGCGTGCACCACCACGCCCGGCTTATATTGGTATTTTTAAAAAAATGTTTCTCATGGTTTCTCAGGTGATTGAGATGCTGGAAGCTTGACATTGTTCCATGGGCCTGGGGACAAGCAGTGGAGTACACTAGGTCACTAGGATCAGGGCCTTCATGCTCTACGCCTGAGCAGGAACACTACCAGTGTTTGCTAGAATAGGGAGACAGCAGGTACTTAGAATGGAGCTCCTTTTGATCCTCACTGTGAGCCATGTGGAAACTTAGAGCCTTTTGGGTTTCACTTAGACGACAGCAAGCCCAGTGATCAGGCTAGCTCTGGAATGGTTTGTTTAGCACCCATTAGGAAAGTGTGGGTCCTTTCCAGGTTCAGATTGCTCCAGCTCAGCTTAACCCATCTTTCCAGTGCTCACAAAATTAGATGAATATGACCTGCTTAGTAACATCTGCTCCCCTTTGGATTCCTGTTAGAAACACATTTTGGCACTGCTAAAAAACCGAGACTTGCTCATGTGGTTGGGAGTGTGTCTGGGGAGGGTGGGAGGAGCAACATCTAAGCCCATTGTTGTGACCTTACTGTCCTTACCTTTGTATAGGTGTTCTTTGTACCAGGCAGTTTGGAATTCTCTTTGGCATTCTGATAAGCCTTGGGTGCTAGTTGACTTTGGCTCTACATCAGGCAAAATCATATTGGAAGGAACCACCATAAGGAGCAGCCGTCAAATGTCCTTGGCTAAATGAGGCCGTGCACTTTTGTGTCTGAAGTAGTCAACAGACCTTGAGTTTACTCAAGTGGAAGTGCTGATTGGAGAGTGGATATTGTAGGGGAGATACCCCAAGAGGGGCCTTATGAGAGGCAGATGAGAGGGAAAAGGAGGCCAGGGGACTTTGGAAGAGACCTTCCCCTTTCTCCCCATCAGCGAAGTATCCATACTGGTGTTGAAGAAGCCCAGCAGAATTGTTGTCCCATCCTGTGTGGCTAAGGTTGCTGGAATGTTTGGCCAACTCCACACACCTAATGATGACATTATACATGAATATCTGTGTCAGGGAATCCCAGGAAATCTTCTGGTCAGTAGTTGTACTTGTGGCCCTTGCTCAGTATAACCTCTTTTTGTCTCCCCCATTTTTGCATCAGGTTTGATGAGATCCTAGAGGCCAGTGATGGGATTATGGTGGCTCGTGGTGATCTAGGCATTGAGATTCCTGCAGAGAAGGTCTTCCTTGCTCAAAAGATGATGATTGGGCGGTGCAACCGAGCTGGGAAGCCTGTCATCTGTGCTACACAGGCATGTCCCCCTCCCCGTATTCTCCTGTGCACTTTCACATGCTTGGATGGGAAAGCTGTAGAGCCTAACCAGTCTCTTCCCATGGACCCTGTGGCACTTAACACATACACACTCATGTCCCCACCCCATGGTGCGCTTACACACTGTATCCCAGGGATCAGCTTATAGTTATTTGTCTGTGAAGATAGCCCAATGCTCTTTTCCCAGATGCTGGAGAGCATGATCAAGAAGCCCCGTCCCACCCGGGCTGAGGGCAGTGATGTGGCCAATGCAGTCCTGGATGGAGCTGACTGCATCATGCTGTCTGGAGAAACAGCCAAAGGGGACTACCCTCTGGAGGCTGTTCGCATGCAGCACCTGGTGAGTTCTTAGGACCTGTCCTGTGACCTGGGCTTCCAGCTGAGGTGGAGGCAAGCTCTAGCACAGAGCATCTACTGCATCCTCTTAACCAGTGTCTTCCATGATCCTCCAAGTCACTGCAACAAGAGTGAGGGGGTGGGGGTGGGGGGGTGCCCTGGGTTTTTCCTGTTTTGTCTTCCCGTCACACACCCTCTCGTTTCCTTCTGCTCTGGAGGTGTCCTCCATCAGTTCACTTCTGTGACTCCTTTCCTTGGCTTAAGTCCTGGGGTACTGATGCAGTCAAAGGTTGTCTTGTACTTCTAAACTCTGGACAGTCCAGAGGACCTGGGTGTTTCTGCCCTATTCTGAAAAAGGCCATATGGGCTCATGGTCCCGCTTTCCTTACTATTGCCTTCTGATTTGATTCCCCACCTGTGGACCTGCACTGGCACATGTTGCCTGCACTGAGCTGCCTGGGCTGGCCTTGCATGGTGCCTGCAGCATGGGATGTACCTTGATGTGCCAGACCAAAAAGTGGCATCAAGTGACTGGTGGAAGGACTACAAATAGAGTTGGGTGGGAGGGCACTGAGCCCTGTGGGCTCTGGACTGAGAACATCCAGGGGGATATGGGTGTTCTTTCTCTCTGAGAATGAGTTCTTCAAGATTTCCAGCTTGGCTGTGTCCTGCTGCCTCTCCTTTTCAGAGATAGAGTTCCAGTTCCTCTGTCCTGCCTGTTCCCTCCCTAGAAACTTCAGAAGAGTTAACTCGGGATTAGTTCTCAGGGCTACTTGTGCCTGATAATATAAGTGCTGTGAATTAGTTTCTTCCTGGTAGTTCTAGGTCAGTCTCTATAACATACACTTCAGTGAACTTGCCCTGTATCTTTTTCTTTCTATACCCTTTCTAGTCAACAAAGGAACCTTGCCCTTTATTAGCCCTTTGTGTGACCCCAGTTCCATCAGGTCCCAAATTTAAAGTAACTGAAAAAACAAAAACAAAGAAAGTAAGCAACTCTGGACTAGGTATTTTCTGTTCCTCCTTTATGTTCTATGTATCCTGTTACCAGGCTTAAGCAATTTCTGGTGGTGAACTGAGTTCCTACCCAGGGTTCTCGTCCTTGAGGCTATTGTCAGCATCCTGGTGAATTTCCCCATATTGAAATGGGTAGAAGCCTCATCCCCTTTCCCAGGGATATTTCTGTAGCCTGGCCCTGTACAATAAATCACCCCATTGGTATGATATGATTGCTATTCCAATGGTCCAATACTCTTGGCACATCCTCAAAACTGCCCCATGGCAGAAAGGTGCTTGTAAGTCTGTCCCAGGTGACAATGCACCTCAACCTGTCACCTCTGGAGCAGTCATCTTCCTGAGTCTCTATACATGTCGCCCCTCTGTAATTGCCTTGCTTAGAGTTGTGTGCCTTTCTGGGCTCAGAGATTGGAGGCTGACCCTGACTTGATTTACTGAACTATGAAACCAGATAGATTGTGAGTACTTGTTATGTCTTTGGACAAGTCACTTAATCTCTCAAGGCCCTGTCCTAAAATGGATTAGCTGAAATATTTATTATAGGCTTAACATTAAATATTCCCTGCCGTTACCATTAAATACCATGTCAGTCCCTATGTCCACATAATCTTCATATCACCCATTACTTCAATTTATAGTTGCAAGTCATATGAATATAAAGCCTGGGTTTGAGCCCAGGTGTACTGACTCCAAAACCAGCCTTCTGTCCTTCAGCATTGTACTCTAACAGCACATGAAGACAGATCTTGTGTTGGGGTCTATAGTCAGACTGAGATTCAGCTCTGGGTTCTGATTCCATGTCCTTTCTTCCATGCCCTGGTCTTTCTATTAATGGACAGACACCTTAGAACTGCAAGGCTTGGATTGCATGGCATTGCTCAGAAGATAAGTTGTGGGGTCTGGGCCAGGTAGTAGCTGCCCCTCTAGGTGGTGCAGTCCTCTCCTTTGTCACCAGTTAACACTGGCCACAGCTTCTCCCCTTAACAATTCATGGCTTTCTCCTGTGTCTAACTGATGCAGTTCATGACCCATAATTAAGAGCTAGGCAGTACCAGGTATGGTCCTGTTTCCTGTTCATGTCTGCTGTCCTTTGGGCTGCATGCATTCCATTCTTACAAAAAGAATACTTTTAACCTAGTATATCCTGGCATGCGTCTGTTTATACTGCCAAATTAATAAGATGGTGTTACTCTTATCTACCATTCACTAAGATACTGGTATGGGCATTATAATCCTCTAAAGCTTTAATTTTCTTTCTTAGTCTTATCTGAGCAGGCAGTCTGTAAATAACTTACTGACTTTTCCTGACCATTTTAATCATTGGATTTTAATCAAATGTCTTGTTAAACATGTCTGTATGCTTTCACAGGCCTCCATCTCTTCACATGGCTGTTCAAAGTGCCCCTCACAAATTAGCCAGTTTCCCATTCTCCTGCTTAGAGAATCCAGCTGTGTAGCTTTGGCTTTGTATTGACCCCAACTGCGCAGTGCTGCTCAGTTCGTTTCCACAACAGGCCATGGGAAATGCCTGGAGCACTCCATGCCTGCAAACTGGAAAGGCAGCCCTGCCTCATCCAGTCAGCCATGTGAGGAGGGAGGGCCTGTTCTTGCTGTGAGCCATCATGAGGCAGCATGGTCAAGTCCTCTGCCAGGGAGTTGTGAGATCAGCCTAGGCACGTCTTTGTGCAAAGCCTCCTATAGAGCCTACCTACCATATTGTTACAGCTCCAACCAAAAAAAAATCCTTCCAGGATGGAAGTCCCAGTCTTCCCTGTATTAAAGGGGAAGAAACATCAGTTTAAACACAAAATTCTCATACCTCCTGGAGCACGTGGACTTCCACCACTCTACCTCTGTGTCTGCCTGAAGGACAGATTTAACCTAAGGTTATCTTACCTTCCTCTCTTATTAATTCCCTGTTCTGTCTTTCCATGTGTTGTCTCTTGTTTTGTTTTTTTCCTTCTTTATCCCTCTTCCTTGCCCTTCCCTCTCCTAAACCTTACAGATAGCTCGGGAGGCTGAGGCAGCCGTGTTCCACCGCCAGCTGTTTGAAGAACTTGTGCGAGCCTCCTATCACTCCACAGACCCTATGGAGGCCATGGCCATGGGCAGCGTGGAGGCTTCTTTTAAGTGTTTAGCGGCAGCTTTGATAGTTCTCACGGAGTCTGGCAGGTAGGGCCCTAAGGGCAGGTACCACTGTAGGATAATCAGTTGCTCCAGAAGGCGGCCAGGCCAGCCCTGCACCTGGCCCAAGCACACAGCCTCTTCTCATCTGCAGGAAGGCAGCCAGGGAGGTCATGATAGGGCAGGACCAAAGGGTCCTTTGTCTCAGTATACCTGGAAGTCACAGGCACCTGGTGAAAGACTGCTTCCTGTGGAGTTTTGCTCTTGCCCAACTCTAAACCTCCAGTGACTATGCTCCTCTTGGCCTTTGTGCCCAGGGACATGTTCTTTATCAGCTGTCTGTAACTCTTTTCCCACCCTTTCCCTTTGTGACAAAGCTCTGTCCCCCTCGTCCCTCTGGACGGATATTGCTCCCCTAGATTGCCCGCGAGGCAGAGGCTGCCATCTACCATTTGCAATTATTTGAAGAGCTCCGCCGCCTGGCGCCCATTACCAGCGACCCCACAGAAGCTGCCGCCGTGGGTGCTGTGGAGGCCTCCTTCAAGTGCTGCAGTGGGGCCATTATCGTCCTCACCAAGTCTGGCAGGTAGGAGGCGGCAGTGGCTCAACTGAGGATACCCTGCTCTGTGGCACCTCTCCTTGGGGGTCCTCGGAGCAGTTCATTGAACAGTGCTCAAATGGTGCTGAGCCAAGGTAAGACCCTCCTGGCTGCCACCTTTCCTGTAGGGAAGGAAACTCCCTCAGGCCAGAATCCCAGTGTGGGCAGAATTCCTTTCTTGGCCTGGAGGACTATAGGCAGCATTCAACAAATATGTTAAATCATTTGGAACCAAAGCAAGTTTAAGGCCTCACAGTGAGTTGTTACCGATTGCATAATGATGGATAAGCTCTAAATACCAACTGCAAATGGTTATTTAAAATTTAAAAACTGGTCTTCTAGCTTTAAAATGGTACATGCCAATAATCTCAGCAATTTAGTGAAGTAATAAAAGAATTTAGCAAAACGCTGTTTCAGATTAAACAAAAAACAAATGGGGGTATAGCTCAATTGTAAAGGGCCCCTGGATTCAATCCCCAGTACTCTCCCTGCAAAAGTTGGTGTTTTAAAATAGAAAAAGACAACCAGTTTTGCTTATACTAGTTACTGTGTACTCTTTAAAAATAATTTGGAAAATTAATGCTGTTCACTGTGCCCTATTTGGTACTTTGGTTCCTATTCATCCGAACCCCAAAGACAAGTCTGTCCAGTCTAGGAAAAGTTGCTCTGTCATCTTGCTGGTATTCTTTGTGGCTAAGGTATACCTGGCCCGTGGTTGGCCTTGGATTTGAGGTTCCTTCCTAGCTGGGACATTGACTACCATCCCTCACTCTTCTAGTCTGGGGAGTGTGTTACTTGACCTTGACCACAGGGTGGCAAGGGTTTTCTAGAGGACAAGGTAGAGAGGAGAGGCAGGCAGTGCCCATGCTCTGAGGAGTGGCAGGTGGGTTCCCCAAAGCACCAGGATTTGGTGCTTTGTGTATGGATTCCCTCAGCGGAGTCCTCATGCTCTTAGCTAAACAACCATTAGGGTTGACCTTTGTGGAAAGGGCCAACCCTTGCTACTTGACTATTTTTAGCTCTAGTCTTCTGGGATTTCACTCAGCTGGTCTGGACTTGAGCAGCTGCTTCTCCCTGAAGGCTGTATATGGAGGCCAAGCTGGAAGCAGGGTGTTCTCAGCTGATCAGGCTTAAATTTTCCTGACACCTGTTGTGTGTCCTCAGAGCTTTCCTGCTAGGACCCAGTTCTTTCTTCATAGCCCTCCCCAATATCTGAGACACATCTGCAACTCTAAGTGTATAGTATCAGTGTTCAAGAAAACTGTTGGCAGTGGGGTTTCAGAGGTATCCCCTCCCTTTCAGAGGCCCCTGGACAGGCAGAGTGCTTCCACATCACTGTTCTGTTTTTGCCTTTTGTGTAGCACCCAGAGTTGTAAAATCAGAAATTCTAAGATTTCTTTTGACTCAGGTTTGACCCTGGGGTTCTGAAGCCCAGTTGCTGGGACCATTTGGGGACCTGGGAACCATGTGTGTCGGGGGGGTATAACAGTTGAGAAGCCTCATCTTGTTGATTCCCAGGGGACTGGTCACTGTTATAGTTCTTTGCAGCTATCAAGAATCAGGTGCTCTTCACATGCTGCTTGGCTTGTAGCCGTTGCTGGCAGCAAGAGCAGTGGGTGCTGGTGAGGTTGGGCCAGGGCTGCCTTTCTGTGCCAAATGGAAGAGTTTAGGGGTTCTGCCAACCATGGGCCATGTGGGGTAAATGGGTAAGACTGAGAATCCTGGGTCAGGATGATCAGCCAATGGGAGGGGATGGAATTAGAGGGCAAATGGCAGCATAGCATTCTGGGAAGGTACAAGATGAGGAGCTCCGGGGGAACAGATGTTAATAGCCAGCTCTTTCAGCCTGGCAAAATGAGTTGGATTAGAGAGTGAGCTACTGCCGAAGGCCATGTCATGCTTCCTGGCAGGCTCCTGAGACACTGTTTAACGATCTCTTCCTGTTCCCATTGCATCTCAGGTCTGCTCACCAGGTGGCCAGATATCGCCCACGTGCTCCCATCATTGCTGTGACACGCAATCACCAGACAGCTCGCCAGGCCCACCTGTACCGTGGCATCTTCCCTGTGCTGTGTAAGGACCCAGTCCAGGATGCCTGGGCTGAGGACGTGGACCTCCGAGTGAACTTGGCCATGAATGTTGGTGCGTAGCTGGGAGCAAGGGCTATTGCCTAGAGGGGAGGGGTGCTTGAGCTCTGGTTTTTCAACAAGAGGCCCAGTTCACCACTCTTCATGCTCACTGGAAATGTTTTCTCAGAATCCTCTCCCATTAACTGAAGAGAATGTAAGGGAAGAGAGGTCTTTGAGTTGTGGGGCTGAGCAGCTTAGTCTCTCTCTTCAGTCTCCCACTCTGGGATACAAAGTAAAATGAATTGTCCGTTCTTGGCATCTGCTTATTATGGAGGTTTTCTTTCTTTAAAATTGACGAGTTACTGTACAATGGAGTGGCACACACACACAGATCATGTACTGATGTGGCCTTTGTCCCTGTATAAAGCTAGGATGTCATGGGATGAGATGAAGCAGTTAGCTCTGACCCTGGGCACGTCTCCATCCTCTAGAGTATAAAGTGAATGATGTCCAAGGGTTCCTGCCAGCTCTGCCATCTGATAAGATCTTACCCTGGTCCCTTTTCCCAGAGCTGTGAGGCTGGCACCACCTTGTGGTGTGAGGGAGTAATGGTCAGCTAATCCTGCCTAGCTGCTGGTTTTGCTTTTTTTTTTTTTTTAATACCAGGGATTGAACCCAGAGGTACTTAACCATCCACATCCCTAGTCCCTTTATATATTTTATTTAGAGACAGGGCCTCACTAAGTTGCTAAGGCTGGCTTTGAACTCACGATCCTCCTGCCTCGGCCTCCTGAGTCACTGGGATTATAGGCATGCACCACCACACTGGGCTCCTTGCAGCTGGGCATTTGCCCCAGGTTCGCACCTGCCTGGCTTGGCTTTTACTCACCAATCTTTTTTCTTCTTCAGGCAAGGCTCGAGGCTTCTTCAAGAAGGGAGATGTGGTCATTGTCCTGACTGGATGGCGCCCTGGCTCTGGTTTCACCAACACCATGCGTGTAGTGCCTGTGCCATGATGATCCCTGGATCCCCTTCTGCTCCTGTCCTATCCCCTTCCCCACCCCATCCATTAGGCCAGCAATGCTTGTAGTGCTCACTCTGGGCTGTAGTGTGGCACTGGTGGGCTGGGACACCAGGGAAGATTAATACCTCTGGGAAACATGGCTGTTTTTAGACCCTGCCCGGGTGGGACAGCCCAGAGCCTGGCTGCATCATGTGGCCCCATCCAAGAAGGGGCAAAAGAGGAATGCAAGACTGGAGCCCCCAGAGATATTAAAAGAAGGTGACAACTCCTCCTTTCTGTACTTTGTTTAGTTCCTGTAGACAATGGATGCCCAGAGAACTCCCAGCCTTGGCCTGGAGTCGGAAGACAGCCAGCAGGAGTAGGGGCTTAGAGTGTAGGTCAGTGGTTCCAGTGTAGGCATACTGGCCCTGACCCTTACTTGTTTCCCCAACTGCCTTAGCCTCCCCACTCCATCTTGTGAACCGTGTTCTTCTGCACTCCACTCAGCTGACGCTGCAAACACTCCACCCCCCACCTTCCATTTTCCCCATACTGCAGCCACTTCCAGGCCTGTTGCTATAGAGCCTACCTGTATGTCAATAAACAATGGCTGAAGCACCTGTTTCTTGTGCTTGGTGGTGGATGGAGGGAGGCTGAATCCTGCCCTCTGAGCAGGTGGAAATGGCAACAGCCTTGTGCTCTGTGATGGGTACTATAGTCTTAGATCACTTGCCTATCTTTAAGGTGCCAGAGGTTCTAGGGAAACAGTAGCTGACTACCTTGAAATGTAGATTACTTCTCTGACACTCTGGGGACTGGGCTGGTTGTGTCTAAAACTTCCTACCACTGGGTAATGCCTTATTTGGGCCAAAGATGTGAGAGGGCAGGGACAGAATCCCCAGTCGGACTACACTGTGGAATACCCCTTGCCCTAGTTGACCTTCCATTCTGGTTTGCCTATATTTGGTTGCCTACAGTTCCTATTAAGGGAACTGTAGGATGAGTCCCTGCTCAGAACCAGAAACTACAAGAGGCTCCCCTTTGGGTCCTTCCTGTATGTTGATGGCTCTCCCCTTGATACAGCAGGATCAAAGTGAGGGGGTAGGGTTGAGAATGGGATTGAGGTTTGCCTGTGCCTTCCATCTACTGGAATTCCAAGAACCAAATGGCCTGGTGGGGAAAGCAGCAATGTTGAAAAGTAAGATCTCTGAGCCCATTCGTAATTACCCAGCTCAGTCCAGTTTGTCACAGTTCCACCAATCTCGGAGCTCTAGATAACAGTGCTTCCCAACCCTCAGTCTGGCCATCTTAAGTCCCAATGCAGATTCTGTACAAAAATAGTTTGGGGTTGTCGGGGTTGTGACTCAGTGGTAGAGCACTTACCTAGCACGTGTGAGGCACCCGGTTAGATTCTCAGCACCGCATATAAAGGTCCATCAACTAGTGAAAAAGTTTTAAAAAGATACTAGGCCCTTCATTCTTGGTGACCTGGATTTTTGACGCGTGTTCAAAATCCTAGTGTCAGAAATTGAAACACCCTGGCGTTAAATGTTGGGAGGGGTTGTAGGAGTGCAGGAATCAATTCCTGCAAAGGGCACCGTGCTTCAAGACTAGGGGAGCCCAGAGGGGACACAAAACCCTCAATGTGAAGACCCCGAAGGTATGTAGACCTAGTCGCTAGCTTCCAGAACCTTGCATTCTGGAGAACCCGGAGTCAGGGTCTGCGCGGAGTTAGCGGCCTTACCTGGGCGGTCTGAAGAGGGGAAGACTTGGCCAATTGGCTGGCCCGGCCTGCAGAGCAGCCAATGGGCGGGAGGAGGCGGGCTTTCCTCGGGGCGGGCGGGGTCCCGCGAGTTCTGGGTCCAGAGCGCGGTCCAGAGTGCTGCAGTAGGTTCCGCGATGACCGCTCTGAGCCGGATCGAGGCTGCAGAGGCGGACAGGTAAGGGGGCTGCGGCCCACAGGCCGGGTCTGGGGCCCCGGAAGCCACTGCGGGGAGCTCCTCCGCTGCCTCCCGGAGCGGAGCAGCTCCAGGGGCCCATAGCGCCTCCCTCAGTGCATTCTGCCACTAGGGCAGGCACTTTCCGGCCGCGGGAAAGCGGGGGTCGGGTCCAGAGCTGCAGCGCGCGGGCCGGGTGCCTCCCAGGGCTGCTAGATGTTCGCGTGGGTACAGGATGTATCTGAGGGTGCGGAACCTGGGGACTGAGGTTCGGTCCCGGCGGCATTAGAGCAGTGGAGGGTACAGTCCACCACCCGGCCCGCCACCATCGCCATTCGTTCATTCATTCATATATTCATTTATTCATTACCCGCCATATCGACCAGCCCTGATAGTCCTCCATCCAAAGTCTGACGCTTCCCTGCTGGCCCCTGCAGGGACTTACCGTTTCCTCTCTCTACGGGATCTACACTTGTAGCGGCCCGCAGCTGCCACGCCGGAGTCAGCGCGGAGCTGTCCCAGCACGACTCGGCCGCACCCGTGCGCCAGGCCTGGGCGGGCTGGGGCCGGTCTCCAAGACTGGAAAGCTGGTCCAAAGTCGACCTGGGAGGGAGGAAAGTTCTTGCAACTGGGGAAGAATAAGGGACTAGAGCAGACTGCAGGTGGTATTGCAGAGGACGTCAAGAATTGTGGGTTTTGCTCCTTGAAGTTTTGGGACCCTGGGAATGGGATTATACAGGGGAAAACGGAGAGAGTGAATGAAGCTGTAAATTCCTGCCTCTGCTCAGGTCCCAAGACCAGTCTGAGCTCTGGTGGACAGTCCTACATCCCTGGTCAGCTAGCCTGGGACCAGGTAGGTTGAATGTGTGAGTCTGTGCCCAAATCAGCCCTAGATACACAGGGGTGTGGATCTCGTGGATACTCTAAGAGCCTGCCTCTGCTGTCCTTAAAGGACTTTGGAGGGCTTCTAGCCAGCTGTCATTTGTCGATGCTTTCCTTGTCCCCTGCCTAACCACACATGATTGTTCAAAGGTGTCTCTCCCTACAGAGGTCAGATTCCTAGGGAGTCAGACTCCTAGGAAGACAATTTGTGCCACCTCCCTACCCCTGTACACCTCTAGCCGGCGCTGAATTCAGTTCTTTTCGAAATATAGACAAGGTAGGGTGGGAGAGGTGGAGTGGAAAGTGTCCCTCCCATCCTGCAGTGAGGGGATCAATGTGTCCCTTCCACAGTCTTTTGGTCAGGTTGGCCAGAGTCCAGTCCCGTTCATGCTGCAGTCGCTCATAGGTTTGAGGTTACAGATGGCAGGCATTGTTGGTAGCCTCAGTGGGCATGTCTGAGATAAATGGGCAGATCCAGAGGGCAAGGCTGACAAAGGCTGCTCCTGAGCTTCCAGGAGAGTTTCTGTTGGGGTCAAATGGGAGTTCTTCTCAACTTCTTGTTGAGAGGACTTTCTAAATAAGCTAGAAAGATCAGCCTGGGCCCTATCCATTCTTTAATGTTGCTGGTTGCTTTCAAATTTTTGAGCTTAGGTTGAGTCCTCAGAGCTCAAATTTAGCACAGACTAGAAAGATCCATGTGTTAATTAATTCACCTAGGATGCTGCCTTCACCCACTAGGGTTTGGTCACCATATCCAAGACGATTTATGCTGCTTCCCTGCACCCCCCCACCCCTTCCTGAGCTGCTAGTGCCTGCTTGGTTGGCTCCACCCACTCCTTAAGCCGGTTAAGCTTTTGTTTGGCCCTTGAATACCATGTTCCATATTTATAGATTAGCATGAGGAGCCTCATTCTGGGAATCAGACGTAATCCTCACACTGTTCCTGTTTTGCTGTGACTTGGAGCAAATTGCTTCCCTCTCTGTCCTGGCATTACGATAAGGTAAGGAGATGGAATTATAGGCTCCCTGACAGCATTCTCCATGCAGTTGTTTAGGGATTCTGCCAACTATTGTGTTTCCTCCTTCATTTCTGAAGGTGTTTCATTTCTCCCCATAATTTCCTCTTTGCCATGATTGCCCATGGAGAGAGTCCATGTCATCAAGAAGTGCAGAATTCTACTTCGGTGTCTATTATCTCAGTTTGAACATAATTTGTTTTTCTTCTTTCTGAGAAAGGAAAATAAACTCCCAATCCTCCAGCCATCTCTGATTCAAGTGTGAATTTGACATGAAGTCAGTCTTGGCCACTGTGCCAGTGCTCACCTGAGCTGCAGGGCATCAATCTGTCATTACCTGTTATCACCAACCTTTGCACCTTTAATTAAGTCCCCGGCTGTTTACTAGTGAAGGAGAGGAAGGATGAGGGGGAGCGCAGAAACCCTTAGGAATGGAGCTTCCTGTGTACTTAAGAAGTAACAACCTCCCTGAGGTGTATCTGTCTGCTATGGTACAGATTCCAAAGGAAGGCATTGTTCTCCAGAATATAGCCTCTGAGAGACAAAGTGTTTCCTCTCCCCTTCTCCCATGAATACACATTTTTATTAGTTGAGAAATGCATGGTTAGAATTTAGGACTGGAATATTTCAATAACCTGTGGCAGTTGAACCAATCGTGAAATCCTTGTCCTAAATTAGTATTCCTCAGTGATGTTTAAAATTATATCATTAATTTCTTTTTATTTGTTGACTTAATTACCCTGTTAATTTTTTAAGCCGACATGAGTTTTTGACTGGCACTATTTTTTAAACCTGAAATCCAGAGGACTTCAAGAATTAGTTTAAATCGAACATAAATTGCTTTTCTTCTTCAATGTATTGACATAGCATGTCAAGGATATATTTAGTAATTTCAATATCCTTCTGGTATTTTTTTCTCTGACTGAGGATCAGAGCCTCAGTGTGGATGGTTTGCCTGAGCCAGCAGCTGTTCCTGGTTATAACATTTTTTTTCCCTCTGCTGTTGGAAAAAAATTAAGTATATCCAATAATGTTCCATTTAACCAAATTACTTAAAACTTGCTGATGATCTCTCATACCACACAAAACAATTCAATTCTTTTTTTTTTTTCCTTGTACTGCTGGGGCTCTAACCAAGGACCTTATACATTCTAAGCACTTGCTCTACCACTGCAATACATCTCCAGCCCCTAAAAGAATTTTTGAAATTTTTTATAAGATCATTTTTATTGGTACATTATAATTATACCTTCCAGGAGTATTTGTTGTTACATATTCAGACATGCACATAACATAATTTGATATAATTTTTGAATTTTGAAGGACCTACTCAGAAATTTTATTTTAAAATAGCCCAGTGATGCTAGCTCAGAAACAATGTTCATACAGAGTTCCTTCATTACCAAATTGAAAAATTATTATGTTTTCAATTGCTAACTCTTTTTGTTGTGTAAAGTCTCAAACATACACACAGAGAAATTTGTGTAATAAGTGGCATGTGTCCATCACCCAGCTTCGGCAATGACGAAGTCAGTCCAAGTTGTTTCACATATACCTTCTATCCCCTCCTTTTCTGGATTGTTTTGAAGCATATCTAAGCTGTTACATTATTTCATGCACAGATATTTCAGGTGATCTGTAAGAAGTAAGGTTTTTTAAAAACATTATACCATTATTATACCTTAAAAAATGACACTAACTCCTTAAAGTCAGCATTTAAATTCCCCATTGTCTCCTAAATGTCTTTGTACTATTTGTTTATTTTAATAGGGATACAAATGAGGTCTGCATAATTGGTTGACACTTTGAATTTCTGTATCTCTGTAATCCATTTTAAACTATATGTTCCCCTTCCACTTCTTCCTTTTTCCTTGCAGAAACTCTAGGTTATTAGTCCTATACCATTTCCCAGTTTCTTGATGGTGTTTAAAATGTTCCCTGACTCCTGAATTTCATATAAATTGGGAGTTGGATCTCGATTCCTGGTCCAATTTGGGGAATATTGTGCACTTGAGGAAGCTCACAATGTTTGTTTCTTTCTGTTTGGGGAGTGTGAGTAGCCATTAATGATTATTTCATTAAGACCCATTATTTCATTAGGGATTGAAAATGGTATTAATCTAATTCTATCCGTCTTTTTTCATTTATTACTCAGACTCTTTCTATAAAAAGAAGTGCTCCAGGGCTGGGGATATAGCTCAGTTGGTAGAGTGCCTGCCTTGCAAGCACAAGGCCCTGTGTTCAATCCCCAGTCCCGCAAAAAAAAAAAAAAAAAAAAAAAAAGAAGTGTTCCCTCTTCAACTCTGTGGTTACTCTGAAGTATAGCTAGTACTAGAAAAGCAGAATAAATACTTGAATTTTTCTTCATATTTACTAGTTTTCAAAATCATGAAATGGGTCCCTGGTATCTACTAAAGGTGACCAGTGAGTCATTTTATATTTCTATAGCATCATAGTTTTAAACATGTTTGAATATTTGATGCATATATTTGATATATATGTTTCAGTTCTTTGTAGACATCATTTTTATTGATGCTCAAGTTATTCCCTTTTTTGTTTTTCTTTTGGTGCTAGGGACTGGACCCAGGGCTTTGTGTATGATAAGCGTGTATTATGCCACTGAGCTCACTCCCAGCCCTCAATTTTCCTATCGTTCTTTTGGGCAGGGAGGTAACCGAGGATTAAACTCAGGGGCACTGGACCACTGAGTCACATCCCCAGCCCTTTTTTATATTTTAGTTAAAGACAGGTCTCACTGAGTTGCTTAGCACCTCACTTTTGCTGAGGCTAGCTCTGAACTTGTGATCCTCCTGCCTCAGCCTCCTATGCCACTGGGATTGCAGGCATGTACCACCTCAACCTGGCTCAATCTTCTGATCTTTAAATTGGCTCTTAAATTCTTGTGCCACAAGGCCGGACTTTAATGGCTTCCTTTCTTTCTGGTATGGTTGGATGTTTAGGCTCATTTGTGCATTTCCTGCTTCTATCTGGAATCAGCTCTATCTCCAAGGATCCCAGTTCTTTTTAGTGGGAAATGCTATTTAGAGATCACAGATGAAGCACCAGGGGTGTTCCTTGCTAGCTGTTTGTTATTTCTAAGTTATTAGTTTTAAAGTTTTTATTTTAAGCCCAGTTTGTTACTGATTAAAGAAATAGTTTCTATCATTTTGGGGTTTATAAGGTGCATTGAAAATCTAATAAAAGTGAAATGCTCTCTTTCCAGAAACATACCCCTTTATTCAGACCCAACTACTTGGTCCAAAACCCTAGGAGTTCACCCTTACCTGGCCCCCAGGGATGTGATTTACCTTAGGCTGTCAACTGGGTCCATGATGATGGGAGAAGACTTTAAAGTATTGGAAATAACCAGTTGGCCTGATATAAAAGCAGAAAGTGAGAAAGCTAATGGACCTTGCAGATAAAACCAAGAGAAGTGACTGAATGGGTGGTCATGGCCCTGACTGCACTGACCACACTAGGAGAGATCAAGTTTTATCAAAGAAGGAACACAAAAATAAAAGTGCATTCTTTGATGATCTAAATAGAGCACAGTTCATTTGATTGTTGAAAAGAACTTTCTGATAATCAAGGCCACAGTGACATACCTAAGGGATGATATTCACATACATGCTCACATTTAAAAATTCTTGTTAATCATAATACAATTCCATCATTTTGTATACTCACTGAATATTTATTTCTTTATACCAAGTTATTTGATTCGGGTAACACTGAAGTAGGTCTTTGTTATGTTTTGATGTGTCTTGAGGTCATTCCCAGATATGTAGTCTATGTGATACAGTAGGAAGCGCCTGAGCTTTCAGACAGACCTGGCTCCAGTCCTTGCTCCCTGAGTTAGTGCTGAGTTACTTCTGCCTCTGAGCTGCCTGTTCTTCATAAAACAGACTCATATCTGGCCTCCTTCAAAGGTCCTCAGGCTGTGTAATGACCTGATACACAGTGTGTACTCACCAAAATACTTTCCCAGCAGTGCCTCTAGCTTAGAGAATCTCTGTGATGATTCTACCCCATGTGACTCTAAAAAGAGCTTCCCTTTTTTTTTTCCTTTTCAAGATGCAAAGTTCATTCTTATTTTATTTATTTATTACTTATTGCTGCTGGGAATCAAACCCAACACCTTGTGCATGCTGGACAAGAACTCTATCACTGAACTACTGCCCAAGCTCAAAGTTCATCTTTAAAAATAAACTTTTTATTTGGAGATCATTGTAGATTTATGTGAAATTTTATGAAATAATACAGGGAGATCCCACGTACTTTTCACCCAGTTCCCCCAATGGTAACATCCCACATAGCAACAGAACCATATCACAACCAAAAAATTGACATTGAGATAATCCATTGATACATAGACTTTATTCAGATTTTCCCAGTTTTACATTCATGTGTGTGTGTGTGTGTGTTTAGTTTTGATCAAATGTATTACAGGTAAATTTGGCTAAGTTGATTTTTAAAACCAAGTTCATATTTTATAATGAAGTAATGAAAAAGAGATGGAAATGTTAATTACCCTGTTTGATCAGCACATATTATATACATGTATCAAAATATCACACTGTATCTCCACCAATATGTACAGTTATTACATGTTAATCAAAATAATTTCTTAAAGCTTAGGAGATAGAAAGGCTAATTACCATGATTTAATCAGTATACACTGTATATATGTATCAAGTTATTACACTGTATCACATAAATTTGTACAATTAAGATAATTTTAAAAAACCAGAATAAAAAGTAACATCTAAAAACATGCCAGCGGTCTACAAAACAAAACCCAAAATAAAACCAAGTTTCTTTTTGTCTTTGAGTTTGAAGATTTCCACATATTAAAGGGAGAGATTTAAAGAATATGGAATTTCAGAGGTGTTTATTAATTAATATTGCTGTGTCTTTGGAACTATTTTTGTTTCCTACATTTTTATCCCCCCCCCTCTTTTTTCCTGTGGTACTGGGGTTGAACCCAGGGAAGTTCTCCCACTGAGCCACACCCCCAGCCTTTATTTTATTTTGAGACAGGATCTGTCTTCATTACCCATGCTGGCCTCGAACTTGGGATTCTCCTATTTCAGCCTCCCATATCACTGGAATTACAAGTGTGAACCACCACATTTCACATCTTTTCCATTTATTATCTTTTTTATTTTCTTTTTCTGTTTTCTTTGTGTTTTTAAAAAGCTCTTTTTGCCAAATGAAACTGGTGGGTTTATTCTGAATATAAAATATAGGCCAAGTATATAGAAGAATATAAGAAGAAAGGGCTGGGGATCTAGCTCAGTTGGTAGAGTGCTTGCCTCGCATGTACAAGGCCCTGG